>JAXCGZ010016058.1:0-25000 GCA_037179515.1 Halocaridina rubra | reverse complement strand
CATTTTAGACTTAGCGATACTTATCATACCTGTCCTTAAAACTATGGATTGAGATAGCATTAACTACCTCCTCGCTTAGCGAATTCCAATTGTCAACTACTCTTACACTGAAAAAGTATTTCCTTACATCCTGCAAAGAAGTTTTCTTACGAAGCTTCAAGCTATGACCTCTAGTTCTAGAGCCAGCCATATCAAAATATCGATCCCTATCCACTCTATCATAACCCTGAAGGAATTTAAAGACTGTCACCATATCCCCCCTCACTCTTCTAGCTTCGAGTGATGGTAAGTCTAATTCCCTGAGCCTCTCATCATAACTGAGATTGCGTATTTCTGGCACCAGTTTCGTGGCATGTCTTTGAACTTTTTCAAGCTTAGCTATGTGCTTTTTCAAGTGCGGATTCCAAAAGGGGGCTGCATATTCGAGTTTTGGCCTCACATAGGTTACATAAATATTTCTGAACATTTCCTTGTCCATGTGCCTGAAGGCTACCCTTACATTTGATAAGAATGCATATGCTGCCCTTACTATGCCATTTATATGTATTTCTGGAGACAAATCTGCCAGTATGTTTACTCCTAGATCTCTCTCATTTTCTGTCTCTTCAAGTTGTACTCCAGCCACCGAGTAGTCAAGCTTGGGCCTTCTTGCACTTGTACCCATTCTCATTACCTTACATTTTGAAGTATTGAATTTCATTAGCCACTTTTCTGACCACTCATGCAGATTATTTAGATCCTCCTGAAGTTCTCTACTATTGTTCTCGTTTTTTACTTTCTTCACAATCTTTGCATCATCTGCAAACATATTCATGAATGAATTTACAGACTCTGGTAGGTCATTTACATATACAAGGAACAAAAGTGGCCCTAAAACTGAACCCTGTGGAACTCCACTACTAACTCTTCTCCATTCAGACACTGAGTGTCTTACTCTAACCCTCTGTTCCCTTCCTTCTAAGTAAGTTTTTATCCATTCCAAAACATTTCCACCTATTCTAGCCATTGATTGCAGCTTCCTAATAAGTCTCCCATGTGGAACAGTGTCAAACGCTTTCTGGAAGTCTAGGAATATGCAATCTGCCCAGCCCTCTCTTTCCTGTAGGATTCGGCTTACCTCATCATAAAATTCTAATAAGTTTGTTACTGTTGATCTACCTTCTCTGAAGCCATGTTACCTCACTGACAAAAAGTTGAAGGATTCCATGTGAAGAGAGATATGTTTCCTTAGTAGTTTCTCCATACTGCCTATGTATGGTCATGTACTGGTCATGTCATGCCGTATGCCTCATGCCCTATGTGATGTATGTATGTATGTATGTATCCGCTATGTATGTCCCCGACTCCGTGACTCCGTATGTATGTACTGTAGTGTCACTGTATGTATGTATGCTCATGTATGTATGTACTGTATGGTATGTCATCGTACCTGTAGCTGTATGTACTGTATGTCCATGTATCATCTCGACTTCCTTTAGTTTTTCTTAATAATTTTCCCTCTATAATTATAATAACTTCCAGTTACTTGCCCATATCCGCATTATATTTCAGATGGATTAAGTATATTGTTAGGGACATTTCTATTATTAGAGTAACAAACTGGAGACTTATTTCTGAAGATGAAATTGGTTTAGATCTCTTTTTTGTTACTTTGAGATACCCCATCTCTCTCTCTCTCTCTCTCTCTCTCTCTCTCTCTCTCTCTCTCTCTCTCTCTCTCTCTCTCTCTCTCTCTCTCTCTCTCTCTCTCTCTCTCTCTCTCTCTCTCTCTCTCTCTCTCTCTCTCAGACATAGTAACCGAACTCTAAGAAAATGGCTTTTTTAGTTAGGCTGCTACAACATACTCATCTGAATTCATGCAAACAGTTTCTAAGAATGCACTAAAAGTTTCCTGACTGAATGCTTTTAAAAAAAAATTTGCACTACAGAGAGAGAGAGAGAGAGAGGAGAGAGAGAGAGAGAGAGAGAGAGAGAGAGAGGAGAGAGAGAGAGAGAGAGAGAGAGAGAGAGAGAGAGAGGGCTACTCCAGTAGTATAGGTCTTAATTGTCATTGCTTGGCATGGTTTTTTTACCTTTCATCTAAATAATAATTGTGATTAGAGTATTACTCAGATTACTTCACTTCTTCTAGCATGTTCAAATCTTCGTTATCCCTCCACAGCAATTTTGTTTTAGGTTATTGCTCTACATGTTCAATTTTGGTCAGTATTCTGTTCTACCTTGACTGAATGGGTTGTATTCTGATGCCTTTCTCAGTCCTTCATACTCAGTTTGTAAACTTAAGTCCTCTCCTTCTCTACACCCATATTGATTATTGAGATGATGTTTGGTCACTGAATATACATTCTGGTTGAAATTACTGACACACCTTCCTCTTCGTGTGGATTAAGATAGGGAAAACAAAATTGCAAAGAGGAAGATGTATGGACAAAAATATTCTTCCAAATAAACTGACATTTATTTCATCATGACTTTAACCTCACTTCAGTCAGGTCATTGCACAAATACAACTATTCACATTACCAGAAAATTTCACCTCGGAATTTTTTGTATTAGCTGAGGAATTCCGTCTGTCTCAAACAATACCTAAAGCAGCTCACCAGCATTCTGATTTTTAGTAATTTGAAGAGTGCTTTTGAAACAACATTAAATAGATTTCTTAATATTTGTATACGTTTTATATATGCACCGTGGCTCAATGCGACTCTGAGGCGTCAGGTCGAGGATTCGCGCCCCGTCAAGGTCTAAGGTTAGCAAGGGTGTGCACTCAGGGTAAGGATTACATCTGCCAAAACAAGTCCTTCGCAAGAAGGCAACCGTCCTAGCCCTTGGTTGAAAAGGGAGTCCGTGACGTAAAACCGGAATAAACATATGCAAAAGGGCGTGAAGACCAGACGCTATATTTCTTTACTATGATCATGATTTTCTCTGTCAGCATTTTGTGCACTATTTAGGGTATAGTTGGCAAGTATGGATAAGCTGGGGTAGATATGCTTTTTGTTATGAAAGCCTCAGGATGGATAATGCTGCCTCTATTGGAATCGTAGTTTGTGCAGTATATCAATATTAATAATAATAATAATAATAATTATTATTATTATTATTATTATAATAATAATAATAATAATAATAATAATAATAATAATAATAATAATAATAATAATAATAATAATAATAATAATAATAATAATAATAATAACAACAACAACATCAACAACGACGACGACGACAGCAACGACAACCACAAGGTCAGTGATAACAATAACAACAAAAAACGACAACAACAATAACAGCAACAGCTACAACAACAATAACAATAATATAATGATACTACTACTACTACTACTACTACTACTACTACTACTACTACTACTACTACTACTACTATTAGTAATAATAATAATAATAATAATAATAATAATAATAATAATAATAATAATAATAATAATAATAATAATAATAATAATAATAATAATAATAATACTTGTTAGTAATAGGTTTTAGAATCTCAAGTCTGTTTCATGAATATTTCTTCTTCTTTTTTTTCTGTCTACACTAAATGTATTGTCGAATACACAGTTTGGACCAGTGTTCCCACTTTCAAGGGATTTTAGGGTCGTCAAGGAAACTTTCAAGGAATAAGAAAATTCAAGGAATTTTCAAGGAATTCTTATGTTTTTCAAGGATTTTTTTTTTCAACGAATATCACGTAAATATAATTTCCTTAAAAATATGCTCATAATCTTGAAGTAATGTATAGGTAAAGCATTTTAAACACTCAAATGATAAATTTTCTAGATTGTAACATTATCATAATCTAACACACTTTATTGATATAGCATTATTACACAACTGTGCTACGGTCTGTGGTGCTTGTTTCAGTACGTTGCTACGTGAATGATACTCAATCCATTCCTGTTCAGTACACATACAGCGTGCCCTCTCGTAAGTTTTTCGACATTCAGTTTCAGTCAGTCCTTGTTTCATTCGGAGAGAATAATGTTTTTATTACTTAGAGGTAAATTCTCCAGCCCCTTTCCTGTGTGATAACACTAACACTGAAGTGGCTGTACTTACTAATCATCAATTTTGAATAATCTTACTAGAGATTTATGTAATCAACTATATGATTCACTTATTTGTTAATAAGTATTGCCATGATCTAAGTGAATATGATATTGCCTGGTAATGGGCTAGAGAATTTATTATATCTAAATTTTTTTCATATTATTATTAGTTTATTATTATTTCTTTTTTTTGGCACAATTTCTCTTTCAGATGGCAACAAAAATTCCAGTAACATTGAGACTGGCTATGATACAGATAAAGAGACACGTGAAAAAGTGCAAATCGTTAGGAAAAAGAAATCAGCAAAAGTTTTTGAACACTTGGTTGACAAATCCTGCTTTCAAATCATGGTTGAATAAAAGACAGTGACTGGAAAAAGGTGTACCATTTTGTGGCGTGTGCAATACTTAACTTTCTTGTGCTAAATCTGCATTAATACGTCATGGTGAAACCAAGGACCATATTGACAAAGCAAAGCGAAGTGCAAGTTTTGCTAAGTCCCGACCAAGTATTAGTGGTCACATGACACCGTCAGTAAATGCAGCAGTAAAAATGGAAATTAAAATATGTAACTTTATTTCTGGTAATATTCTGCCAATTAGTATGTGTGGAAAAAAAATTCTACCATTCTTTCGAGATTTGTTTCCTGAAGACGATCTTTTGAAAAAAAAAAAGGTAACTATAGGAAAACAAAAAAGCTACCAATATCATAAAGCAAGTATTTGGTTTTAACTTTTTAAGAGAAAGTACAGAGACACTTTGGCAACATAAATTTTCAATTGTGGTAGATGTAACAACTGATAAATCATATGTATCGCAGTTAGCAGTGCTAGCAATTTATTTTGATGCAGATTCATTTGAAATGAAATGTGTTTTTGTAGACCTTGTTGAATTGCCGAACGGTAAAGCTGACACTATTTATGGCAAAATCAACGAGTGTATGAAAATATGCAACATCCCTATGAAAAAATGATTGGATTTTGTGCTGTCACGTTCGGAAACCAGATTTCTGTTTCCCAATTATTCTTCACAGACTGCCATTGGATTTTACCAGTTAAATGTTCAGGTCATAGGATACATTTATGTTCATCCTATGCTACACATAAATTACCAAAATCTTTGGAAGACTTTTGTAGAAATATCTATTCCCACTTTCACATGTCATCTCAGAGTATAGAACCTTTTGAGAATTTCAAGATTTTTTCCAAGTTGAAAAAACAAAATGTTGAGAGCAGGTAGAACAAGGTGGTTAGCTTTGAAAATATGTGTGGATCGCATTTTCTAACAGACTGAACCATTGAAACTGTATTTCACTCAAGTAGCATTATAAGATCCAACAGACACAAATGATAGCATTTTGAAAATTTTGAGTAATATGTTCACTCAAGTTTATTTAGAGTTTTTGTTTTTCAACCTTGGAAGACTTGCATCATATAATTTGCTATTTCAAAGTGGAAGGCCTTTGTTGCATCAGCTCAGAAAAGAACTTACCACTCTTATCAAGAATATGTGTTCTGAATTCATGGAACTTAGTTATGTACGAGGTACAGATATAAAGAATATTAATCCAGGTGATGAAAATTATCATGTTCCTGTAAATAAAGTGTATCTTTGATCAAAGCATAGCAGCACATATGGGGAGGATCACTATATGACTAAGTTGCGTTACATACATTGCTAAGATTTCCTTGTCGAATTGTGTTAAGCAAATCCAAGAGAGATTTTAGTAGAGGAGACGAAATCAGAAAAGTGGCCTAGATAACGATTTCAAAATCAATACGTGTTAAAAGCAGTTATCCAGTGGCTTTAGTTAGGGCATAGAGTGGTGCATCGGGATTGGGAAGATGCCACCTGAGATTTAAAAAAAAAATGGTCATTCTTAACCCCTTTTTGGCGAAATCAGAATGTTCGAAATTTGAGAAATTGAGGCCAAATTTTTCACATTATCTTCTTTTATTCATCTTTCCATCCACTTAGCATAGGCTTATTGTACATCATTTTATTGCTTATGATGTTGGCTACATAGTGACATACAGTATAATAGAAAAAAAATATCTAGGGGGGTTCCAGTAGAGGTCGAAGGTCAGCCTATGACGAATTACATAGTTTCCGCCCATTCTCCAAACAACAGGCAAAATAACCCATCACAATCTATGATATGCTAATTTTTGCACTTTTACAGCAATATTTAGGTAGTTAGACAGTTTTTTATGAGGGAATTTTCATACCAAACCCTTTTAAAATCAAGGGGTAAAGCGTCAAATTTGACCCTTTATTTAGAAAGAGTCGATTATGCCCTGTCACTTTGTACCTTTATGCTAAACCATCCAGTGTGCTTGGGACTCTTTCTCCATTACATCCCTTGTTTCAAAATCTTGCTATGTGACACAATTATCGAAGAGAAGTGTAGAAAAGGGTGTAAGGGTCAAATTATGCTAATTTATGTTAATTAGGTCTAGAAAGGGAACGACATGCATATCTCAAGAATAGTCATTACTTTTCTCCAAGCTCTTCATTTTTTCACACAAAAATGGATGATTTAGCTCCTTGAGTGTCTGAGGAGATCAAAAAGGTCCAAAATAAGGGTCAGAGCATGAAAAAGGGTCAATGATGAAATGAGCATTTCGGGTAAGTGCGGACTTCTAGCTTATTTTCCGACTGACATGCGATACTTCAGTTTTCAAACATTCCTGGAGATGGCAGCACTGTTTAGATCACCTTGTGCATTTCATTCTAGGCCTGATGACAAGGCCAAAAATCTTCACCATAAATCAAAATGTCCAACGATGTTAATTGCTGAACAGGGTTCATTATCATTGTCAAGGACATTGTCAGGCTTGAAGTAAGTAATAGATGGTTGTTAGAAACCAAAAATTGAAATTAAAGATGAAACTTGGGCATAGCCCAATGCCATGTGCTCTACACTGTGCAGCTGTGTACAATAGCCCATTTTACATGGATATCCACCTGTACTGTAGGTCTGGTGTATTTCAGAAGGCCAGTGAACGTTGACTATTGAGGCTGGATGTTACCTATTTAGCCTATATCCAAACTACAAGGATTTCTAGTGTTACAGCATAGTATAGGGGAGTTTCAAATGAACTTCTTGAGTCATTAGATATGATATATATATATATATATATATATATATATATATATATATATATATATATATATATATTATATATATATATATATTGGATTCGGTTTTACGTCACGAACTCCCTTTTCTATTAAGGGCTAGGACGGTTGTCTTCTTATGAAGGACTTGTTTTGGCAGATGCAATCGTTACCCTGAGTGTATGCCCTTACTAACCTCAGTCCGTGACGGGGGGCGAACCCTCGACCTGCCGCCTCAGAGTCGCAGACGCTACCATTTTGCCACGGAGACTAATATATATATATATATATATATATATATATATATATATATATATATATATATATATATATATATATATATATATATATATATATCTTAGGTCTTTTGAATTAGGTTAGGTTAGGTTAGGTTTGGTCTTTTTCGATTTATTCATGTTTAAAGAAATAAAAATGTACACCTAAACATGCATAAACAAAACATTAAATGACATGCAAAACATAAAAGGAATGTGATCAAATTCAAATTTCAAGAAAATTAAAATCACAATTCGATATCAGAAAATATCAATATTTAAGTTTAAGAATGCTTCACAAGCAAAAAGGTAATAAAATAATATACAAAAAAATACAGTATACGCAAAAGGAAAATTTTAACCAAGTCGTCATTAACATTGGCGACTGGATTTAAAATAGTTTTAGCTATTCAACACTAAACTAAAAAGTTTCCACCATATTCTGGCTTTCAGAGTCCCACAAAGGGATATATAAAACTACAATCAAAGAAATATTCTTCATTTTCTTCGTCTTCCATTAGGAATAAAGTTTGTACGCTAAAATAAACAAGTACAGTACAGTATTAAAGACATAAAAGATAAACATACAAAATAAACAACACATCAGAGAAGTAATCTTTACTGACTAGTCAAATTGAGGCTAACAGCACCAGCTTCCTCATTTGAGGGTAACGACCGTCGACTTAGTAGATCAGCGAGGTCATTATCCTTTCCATCAACATGTTGGGCAGTGAATTCGAAAAGATTCAGGTAAAGTGCCCACCTTTTCAGGCGAGGATTCAGCTTGTCTGCAGTCTGTAAATATAGGAGAGGACGGTGGTCGGTTCTCAGTGCAACATGTCGGCCATACAGATAGACTTCAAATTTCTTAATGGCCCAATATGCAGCTAGAGCTTCCTTCTCCACGGTGGAGTAATTTCGCTCAGCAGGGCGAAGCCTGCGGCTTGCATATCGCACTGGAGCTACTTCTGCTGACTTGTCTGATCGGGCTTGCAAGAGCACGGCACCCAGGCCTTCGTCTCAGGCGTCGGTCTGCAAGATAAATGGAAAATCAGGGTTTACCAGTTGTACTACTGGCTCACCCGCCAATGCTTCTTGGAGCTTGAAAAATGCTCTCTCAGCTTCGTCTATCCATTGGACAGGGGAGGTTTTACCTTGCTTTGAGGAGGTCATTTGCTGCAAAGAGGCAGCGATAATATTAAAGTGTGGAATGAATCGTTGGTAGTAGCCGACACTACCCAGGAATGATCTCAGTTTAGTGACAGTAGCAGGTTTCTCCATATCCTTAATAGCTTGTACTCTGTCCTGTAAAGGGGACATAACTCCTTCTCCGACCAAGTGGCCGAGATACTGCAATTGTGTGAAACCAATCTCACATTTGGAAGGCTTTAAATGAAGTCCATGCTGGTTCAGACGAGTGAGAACTCTGCGAAAAGTCTCGAGGTGCGATGACCAATCCTGAGAATGCACCAGGATGTCATCTATAAAGCATGAAACATTGTCGAGGTCCTGTACTTCTATCCTCATGAGTCTGCTGAAGCAGCTAGGGGCATACAAAAAGGCATGACCCTGAAGTGGCATAGACCATATCTTGTGGAAAAGGCTATTATAGGCTTGGTAGTCTCCCTCAGCGGGACTTGCCAAAATCCACTGGCCAGATCCAGCTTGGACAGGTAACGGACTCGGGAGAGCAACGAGAAAATATGCTCGGCGTCAGCAATGGGCTCTCCATCAAAGATGGTACGGGAGTTAAGCTTACGACAGTCAAGGCCGAACCTGTGACTGCCATCTCGCTTACGCACTGCCAGTAATGGCGAACACCAAGGCGAAATGCTCTTTTCAATTATTCCGAGCGGACCCAACTTTCAAGATCTTCCTTCAGCCATACAGACAGCTGGTGGGGAAGGTCATAGGAATGCTTAAATGGCTCTGGGTCAGTCAATCTGACATGATGTTCAAGGGTAGTGGTAATGCTTGGGAGGTCGTTGAAGACTTTCTCGTGGTCCTCTAATCGCTTGTTCAGCTGTTCCCGTTGACTCGGTTGCAGTCTGGAGTTAATAATGCAATTACTCTCACTTTCCTTTTGGTGTGTGGGAATGGCATGATCCTTACCATCTTCAAAAGCTAAGCTTATGTCTTCAATTGTGAGGACGGTGGCTGCAACCAGAGGGGCTTCTTCCGAAAAACTCCACTTCCATAAGTCTGTCTCCACTGCAAGGGTGGAGTATTCCAATATAGGAAGTAAGGGGTGGCTATAATGGAACACCTGTGTTGCTGCAGCCTCGGAGGTTCTGTTGATGCTGAGGGCATCTACAGGGGTTGCTGAGAGTGCCAGCGCAGGATCCCTGTGGGCCTCCGGGTTCTCACAATGCAGCTTCAGCTGGTCAATGTGGTATTTCTGGTTATTGCCATCAACATTTAGCACATAATTGTCAGGGGTCACCCGGTGTACCACATTGTTTGGTCCTTTCCAGCATAGCATTAGCTTGCGAGTATCTGTTGGAAGAATTAACAGAGCTCGATCTCATGGTGTCAGGGAACGACGCCGGACATGCTTGTCAAAGAGGAGCTTGGCAGTCTGCTGGTGACCCTTAATGGCTAATTGTACAGTTTTCCAAGCCTTTTTGAGATGGGACAAAAACTTCAAAATATGTTCATAGATGTCCCTATCGTCATCTTCGATGGTAAGCGAATCTCAGTATTCTGCCAAGAATACCACTGGGCCCCTGACCTTATGACCATAAGTCAGCTCGAAAGGCGAGTATCCAGTAGTGTCGTGGGGTGTGTCTCTGAAGGAGAAAAGTACAGCAGGGACTTACTTGTCCCACTGCCTAGGTATATCTATCACTAGCTTGCGCAAACATTGCTTCAATGTCCCGTAATAGCGTTCACATGCTCCATTTGATTGGGCATGATAGACGCTCGTACGAATGTGCTTCATTTCTAAGAGGTTACAGAGAGCCTCAAAGTGCCTACTTGTAAACTGACTTCCAATGTCAGAAGTGACCTGCTCAGGAAAGCCAACCCTGGAGCAGATTTCAAATCGGGCATGAGCGACTGCTTCGGTCATGATAGAAGACAGCATCACTGCATCTGGGTACCTTTTAGCCAGGTCAACGTATACCAGGATGAACTGTTTCCCCATGGACGAAGCTGGATTAATAGGACCTAATATGTCAATAGTAACCTTGGAAAATGGCTCCATTGAGAGCTTAATTATCCCCATGGGAACTTTCGGTACTGGTGCCGTAGAGGTGGATTGACAGACAGGGCAGGAGCCCTTGTATTTGTCTACCTCAGCGTACATGTTTGGCCATGCAAAAGCCTTCTGAAGGACATGCCAAGTTTTTGCTTTGCCTCTGTGTCCATTCAGAGGTAAATGGTGTGCCACATACATAGCTTGGTGGTGCAACAAAGTGGGCACCTCCGACTGTTTAAAGGTGTGGCCATCTTTAGTCACATGCCTACGAAGTACTCCATCTTCAAGGGTGTAAGTGATCTGGCCTCCTCCTCTAACCATGAAGGTTCTTCCCTCGGTGGCCTGTTGCAACCATAGTTTGAGGCTGGGGCAGTCTTGCTGCAATTTGGCAAAGTCTGGACGGGACTTCAGTGGTTCTAGAGGTGCATCATCTGGTAAAGGAGGGGGAAACTCTCCGTGTTCCACATTACGTGTACTAACTGCGGCAGACTCAATGGAGTCAGTCGTAGAATCGTCCAAATTCTTGGCATCGAGACCAGGAGTCGCTGCTGAAATGGCTTCTTGTGACATCGCCCGAGGGATGTTAAAATGAGAAATGTCCTCATAGTAGAGGTCGGCCTGAAAGATAGGAACTATGTTCAGTACACGACCCAGCAAGACAGGGTACATAAGCCCAATCATTGCCACAGCTGGGGCTTTTCCCTTGTAGTATTTGCAGTCCAGGTCAATGACACAGCAGCGTTGTATTTGGGGTGTTCCTTTAGCAACCCGCACACGAACGACTTTGCCGGTGAAATCTTCATCCCTGACGAATCTCTCGTCAACAAATATGCCATTGGCTCCTGTGTCAAGGGCTATCTCAGCTTCCACACTATTTATAGTTCCTAGGCATTTTGGGATCATCTCCGGATCATCATGTTCGGTGAATTCCACATTGCCAACTTTGTATGGAGGTTCCTCGGCACTATCCTCAGTGCCCCTTTCTGGCCTTATTTCTGCAGCATGGGCCAAGTGCGTGGCTGGACGGCTATGCGGGCGCCGCTGTGTGAGAGAGTGTGGTGGCTCTTAGAGTTTGGCTGAAAACCCTGGGAAGGTGGAGTAGAGTAATGGCCCTTGCCTCTGAACTGCTGAGGCTTAGGTCTTACCGAGTCATCCTTCTTGAGTGTGGGTGCATGGCCGAAATGAGGCTTAGGAGTGTGAGGAGGATGGGCTGGATGATGGGAGTTCTGCGAGGGGCCCTTGTGCTTCCCATTCCTGTAATCTCCTTTCCGGTGAGAATCATGGCCTGCTGCGGGGGAGATAAATCTCTGAGGACGAGCCTTGGAATCGGCCCTTCTTGCCCTCATAACATCACAGAAATGTACTCCAGGCTGCTTGTGCTGAAGGTACTCATCCACAGCGGCTAAAGTTTTCTCATAGTTGATCTCATCCTGCTGAGTCCTTACATATGCAACAACATCCAGAGGGAGGTCATTAGCAATTTCATCAAACATCAAGAACGCATACAACTTCTCACGAGGACACTTTGCAACTCGCAACAAATCATTAAAGAGGCGAACCTTGCATTTGCCAAAGGTACTACAGTTCTCCTCCTTCAATGGGAAAGCAGAAATATACCTAGCATGACACTCAGCTGGTGAAAGGTTCTGCGAGGCCAGGAGTGTGCTTTTAACTTTCTCATAGTCCCTCAGTTGCATTTGATCGAGTTCATTGACCAGGGCAAGCAGATGGGGTGGCATGGAGGCGAGCAGCCAACGACTCTTCTCAGCCTCTGTGCCTCCTCTAGCTGTCGCAAGACTTTCAAAAGAGCGGATGTAAGTATCAAGCAGCTGCTTGCCATCGTCCTCGTATTTCTGTATTGGGGGGGGCCTCTCACGAGGCTGGTCTCCATTTCCAGATGAAGGTCCACTCTCTGGGATTCCCACTCGAAGCCGAGCAAGCGCAAGCTCATGTTCACATTGTGCTTGTGCCTGTGTCTGGTCGTAATCGCGTTGCGCTTGTGCCTCATCACGGGCTTTCTTCTCCAGCTCAGCTCGGCGTTCAACCATCTTGTCATGAGCCCATTCGAAGAGCATCTGTCCTGGAGAAAAACCGGATCTTTCACCCCTAGCAATCGTTATGTTCAGGAAACGCTCCTCATCGAATGTTTCGATGGTTTCCTGTGACTACCTGGTTTCCATGTTTGTTTCCAGTGACTGCCCAGTTGCCATGGTGGTTTCTTAAACAGTCAATAATGAAGTAAAACAAAAAAAGCACTAACAAATCTCTACAACAGTAGAAAAAAAATAAAAGAACCACACAACACCAAGGAGAGAACAAAACTCAACACCACAGTTCAAACTTAAATGTAAAAGTGATCTCAAAACCTCACCAAAAAAGTGACTCAAAATAAAATCAAGTGCAACAGCAGCAAAATGTTGTAAAACAGTGCATGAAACACTGGTAATACAGGATGGCAGTCATGCCTGCTTAACAGCAATATGCGGCAGTACCTGCGGTTATGGTGCAAATGAAAGGAATGAGCAACAACGAATTTTACCGACTAGCACCCAGTGCCAGAGAATGCAAACAAGTAAAGTATAGCTGTCGTGCCTGCGTATAAGCGCATATATGGCAGTATCCACAAATAAAATGTCGTAAGTAAAATTCTGGAGTGTTGCCAAAAGGGCACAGATCCTATGCAAAATACACCAAAGATAAGCTAACGGCTTACAAGAGAGCCAGATTACACATGTCTACAAGTAATGAGAAAATTTATTTTTGAGTGACAACTCAGACACATGAAGGGCTTAGCCTAGGCTCAATAAACGTTTTTCTTCTCAATCTATGAGCAGTCAATGCTTGAATATAAAACTCAATTATAAGCAAAATAATATGCTTACTCCCAATTCCTAAATCCCAAGGAAATATAAACAATTCTTAACAAGAATTACCCTTTAATGGATATATAAAACACGAATGCTTTAAAACTCAATCTTATCATGCAAATAAATGAAATTTTAAATAACACATCTTCTCATGATGCAAAATTTCTTAAGTCTGTTACCACATAATCTCATGCAGATTTCCTGAAATTTTGTTTCCCACATGGTAAACAATATAATATTAGTTACCGTAATAAATTTTGAATATTTAAAAATAATTCTGATCTGCAACGTCTCTAGCGATAAAATTTTTGTCTGCAGCCTAAGATGCATTCATTTCAATAATCAGGCCAATGGTAATCGGGTTTCATGTGCAATGTTAAAAAGCAAAATAAAAATAAATTTATCAAAATCAGTCTGTCTGTTTGGGTCCCTGTTCAGGCACCAATATTGTTGTGGGTATGGAGAATTGTTAAGTTTCTGCTTTACTAAGGGGACTCAAAGCACTGAACTCGTTTAAGAGCTCACAAACAGACAGGACAGATATTTGTACTTGAACACCCCACCCGTATACCACTACTCAGTTAAATGAAACTCAGAATTCAACTTTCTTTTAATTTTGGAAATGCAGTGACATTAAAAGAATTGCATTAATTTTTTTAATTAAATTTTATAAAATGCTGCCTCGAATCCCGGAGGTGGTAAGCACGATTTCGTTTCCCGGCACCACAGATGTATTCCAAGACTTTGGCCTCAACTCGACAATTACCTCTGTCACACAGGCAGAGTAGAATAGAGGACACTGCAACTGCAGAAACAGAAACGACACACTGTTAATAATGGGAAACTGAAAACACGAGCACAAATATTATGAGTTTCCAATATTATTCTACCGGATGAAAATAAATTGGTTAGCCACAGCTAACCAGAAATACTTATGCTACCATAAGAGCATACAAAACCATTAATTCTTTGCCGGTATTTAAGGAAAACAGTCTATTCACAATAAATGAAGAATAAGCAAGACAAATACAGTATTGTATGTATTCCTTAAATTGTGGGCAACCATCAAAGTTGCAATGCATATTAATGATTTGCAATTTATATGGTAAAACACTCTATTTATGATAAAGGAAGAATCTACGAGATAAATACAGTATTCATTCACTTTTGGTTATCAAGAACTATTTGCAATGAAAAAGGGGCAAAACCACCCTTTGAAGTATTTGCAACTTATAACTCAAAAAACTTTATCCCCAATATATGAAGAATCAGCAAGATAAATACAGCATGCATTCATGAAATTGTGGTTAACAGGAAATATTTGCAAAGCCAACAGGGTAAAATTGCCTTTTAATTATTTGCAGTTTATAGCATAAAACACTTTAGTTAAATGATTAATTACTTGCAATATATATAGCAAATAACTTTACTCACCAGTTTTTGACATGAAACACTTTATTTACGATGATAGAAAGGGGTGAAATGAAATTAGAATTTGTTAGGAGTAGGGATAGATTTTTATGGCTCATAACCAATCTTCATAGGATGAGATTTTCGTTTATCACATTCTATGAAAGAAACTTCTTAGCAATGTATATCAGCTGTAATTTCCAGGTTAAGGAATTAAGTATGGCAAGTGAGATTCCAGTTAGGTAATCTACGAAAGTTCGTTTGTATGGGATGGAATCTGAGAAAATTTTTGTAGGATTTGACCAGTAACAATTTGCTTGACCAACGAGCTTTACCTCACATCCTCCCTCACCTTGTTTGTGCCAGATGAATTCCTGTGAAGACGCCACATAAAGAAGGTTTGAAATAAGCTTGACTGCTGAGGCGAGATCTTGCCTCTGGGTTGTTTGGCCGCCAAATGAGGACGCTTCAATGTCCCTCCTGGTGACGTCAGCTGTAGGATATATTTCTAGAGCAGTAACTGGCTCTTATATAATTTCAGGGATACTTTAGTGGTGGTCCCTGGCAGGCAATTATGGCAGAGATGCAAAGGAGAAACAGTATTTTAGGTGCAACAAGTGGAAGGAAATAAAATAAAACGAGAATAATTATGGAAAATTAGGTTACTGGTAAACAATCTCTAGAACATTCTGTGCATTGTAGGAGACGGAATTTAACTATTCAAATAATAAAGAAGCTACTAAAATGTATCTAGACAGGCTAATGACATAACAGCAAGGTCAAATTAATAGCAAAATTATCAGCAAGAACAATTTTTATAAAATAAAAAATTTATTAGTGAGAGCTATTTTATCATGAGAAAATTGTAAAGAAAACATATGTGATAGGCTCACTGAAGAAAGGGAACGTAAGGAATACAGAAATAGGGGGCAGCCTTTAAATTGGGATCATGCTTGGGGCAGCCTTTATATCAGGACCATGCTTTGTACACGTACAAGAATATTAAATAAGATATATTTAAGCGTAGCTAAAAGCTAAAATATAAATTGCAAATAATCATAATATGCAAAAGGCAAGGAGGGAGAATTATTTATAGTTAGGAAAATGACAGTTAAGTTACTAAATTAACTAATAAAGCATCTAACAGCCTCTGGTGACTTTGAGCGAAACACTCTGTCACACTGTTGGGGGAAAATAATCACCCAAACCACCATGATAAAATTCTTTGTATAGCACAAGATATCATAGCTGTTGCATCCAGAGGCACTGTCCTTACACCCAAACATCTTGGTACTGGGATATCTGTACACCATGCTACCAGAAGCAAATCCCTTGTTGATCTTATACATGCTGCTGGTCAGAGTGCTAGTTATGCCATGGTACAGAGGGTAGATACCTCCATTGCTGAAAACGAGCTTCAGCGTTTCAAAGCAAATGATAATGTTGTCATCCTCAAATCTCTGGTTCCAGGGAAGTTTGTCCAATTGGCAGGGGACAATATCAACATTCTTGAGGAAACCCTTGATGGGAAGGGCCAATTCAACGCGACTCAGATAGCTGCATTTCAAGATGTTGATGGTACGGATATTGCTGATGGAGCATCAACACCTGAAATGCAAAGCAACACCTTGACTGGCAATTCTCATTCGCTTACCACCTCAGTCCCTCCTGAGTCTCATGAAATCCATGATAGTGGGTACTCTAAGAATAGATGCCCCAGTCCAATCATGCCCCTGGTGGATATGAACTGGTTCAAGTTTAATGAGACAGACAGTGCAGTCATTGAAGCCAAATGTAAAGTCTGTCTTGGATACCGAGCAGACTACTTGGCAGCAACATGGAGGATGGCTAGGCTGTCCCTGCTTGGACTGGATTCAATCAGGTCATGTCCCCTGACCCCCCAATCTCTGGACTTGTAACTGTTGCAAGTATGCCGATTCTTCCAGTCCAGGCAGATGACCCAGACACAATGTACACCATACTCGCAAGATGCAAGTTTATCTCCGAGTCCCTAGGACAGAAGTGCATGGTCGTTACATTTGACCAAGCACTATACTGCAAGACCAAGGAAATGGTATGGCTAAAGCAAGAGGAGTTTGGAAACACCATAATCCGGTTAGGTGACTTTCACATAATAGTCAATGTTGAGAGATTTGTTTGCAAGCTGTACTTGAAAGACACCCTATGACCAGCATCAATGAAGTCAGGAAAGAAATTTTCCTCAAAAGCTCCCTCGATATCCTTCCCCCGACCAAGGGTACCCTTGAATTCCACATTCATCGTGCCAACTACCAGAGTTTGGTATGGCATCAGGGCTTGAAAGCTGTACAACAACTTCCAAATCTAACATCCCGCGGATAGATGATTGATGACAAAAGTCAGAAACTTATTTCCAAGTTAATGTCACTGAGCCCCTTCCCAAATGCATGTAAGGAACTAGTCAGTTTTTCCTGTACTACAGGCTGTGAGAGAAGATGTGGCTGTGTCAAGGCAGGTCACAAGACACGTATCAATTCCTGTGCCTGCAGGGGGAATGTTCCTTGTCCCAAGAGGAAGATGAATAGAACCCGTTTTCATGCTCTGATTCTTATTTTGGACCCTTTTTGATCCCTTCAGACTCTCAAAGAGCTAAATCATCCATTTATGTGGAGAAAAGTAATGACTATTCTTGAGAAGTGAATGTCATTCCCTTTTTAGACCTAATTAACATAAATTAGCATAATTTGACCCCTTACACCCTTTTTCATACTTCTCTTTGATAATCGTGCCACATAACGTTTTTTAGCAAAAATGTTGCCGCATAAGCGGCAATTTTCGGGTTGCCCAATTTGTCAATGGGAGTTTTATCTACTCTCTAAACAGTTGCAATATGTGGCAAAAATATTTATGCAAAAGTCGGTACTACTGATGTCTTATCAGTATTTATGCAATAACAACATGCAAAAATCTATCAACTAAAATAAAATGTAAGCACAATTATCGCCTAGCATCACTGGAAAAAAAAAATCAATGACAGCAACATTCTCTTAGCATCGGGAGGAGCACATGTCAGTCTCAGGGTAGAGCGAAAGACAGGAGAGAGAGAGAGAGAGAGTGATAAATATGGGAAGAGGGAGAAAAAAGGGTTGACTGGGTGACCTTGAAATACGTTGCGGTTTTCACCCACAGGGTCAGGGGGAAAAGGGACTTCCTTCCTTCCAACACATGCACTGAAAGCTCAAAAGATTAAATTATCACAGGAGTATTTTTACATAAAAAAAATATAAACAATTAAATAAATGAAAGTGTATAAATGCGAGCAATAACTATTGGTAGAGTTTTACGTTTATTGTCGGAGGGCTATTTTTATTTCCCAATTAACAAAAAAAAGCAAAAGAACTGAGTGCACAACTGCAGCAACCTCGAAGCATAAATCCATTCCTTTCTGTTTAATATTGCAAAGGCCTTTACTGAAAAAGCATACACATCCTTGTCTAATATGACAGTCTTTTTCTTGCTATAAATCAGAGGGTTGATTCGAAGCACACTCTCTCTGTAAGGCAACATATCCCTAATGATATTAAAGCCAAATATTACAATCATATGTGACAATATCTCTACTACTATCAACAAAAGTTAAAGATATATTTTTCTTAATAGACAACTTAAAAGGAATTAAGTATTATTAATTTATTAAATTTCAAACTCAACATATAATCTCTGAGAATCTCAATTATCTTAATTAGCTCAATTGTAATTATAAATTCATGACAATGATAGTAATTAGCAAGAATTATCTCTAGATAATCTTTTTCAAACTCTCTAATTACAATATATATATATCAAAGGGATAAAGATATTAAAGGTTTCTTCAATACAAAAAGAACTATACAGCAAAAATGGGAATCTGAAAAAATTTAAAAAGTTTGTCTCTGTGTATGCAATAATAAAAACAAATATCCTATTTCATTTGCAACATTAAATAATGCATTTTGCTTAAGTTTCATAATCCCTTAAGGAGTTGTATATGAACAATTAAAACAGGAAATATATATATTCTCCTACTAACTCCAATTTTATTTATTTTGAATTACTATTCAACAGAACTACCTCAGGAGACAGGGGGAAGTTCGACATATAACTGTTCTGTCTGTTTGCTCATACTTACGCACGGTTGGGTACTTTTATTATTACCCTCCCTTTTATTACTTTGTTTTTCCTGCTCTTATACTGCCCGAGGTTTGCCTTCAGGGCTGCGGCTGACTAGCTTTTGCGAGGAGATGTGCGGATGGGCATTCTTTTCTCCTCTGTTCCTTTGGCTTCTGGATTAACTTCATCTCTTTCAAATACAGGAAACGGCTGTTTGACATTCTTGTTGTCATTTCTTGTGAATTTACACTCCTTTCTTCATGACCAAGCTGAAATAATTTTGATAAACATTATCATGGCTAAACTTTCAATGTTTTATTTTATCAATCTAACATATCCCTTCAGACAAATAATGTATATACTGCCGCTAGAAAGGAAAATGAAGAATCATTCATAGATTCACGTCCTTTATCATGTAATATCTGTCTTGGAATTCTTGGAAATCGAATAATAATCTCATTGGCAGAGTAGGGGACGAAACAAAATAAAACAAATTTGGCATCTCAACTATAGCTGGGCAGGTGGAAAATCACGTTGTCTCAAAAATATCTCTGAATAGATATCTCAACGGCTACGCACCTCCCATTAAAACTATGCGCATCTGAATTTATGCTTCAAGACAGGCGACTCGCGAGCTCACCCCCCAAACACCCTCCCTTCTCCACACTCAGGTCGGTTGCTGTCATGTGTTATACATCCCCCCATTCGCATCACTTCCATTGAATTAAATTCACCCATTTTCTCTCGGCGACTTCCCCCATTCATTCTCCCATTCGTATCTTATGGTTTCACCCCCCCCCCCAGCGCTCTGAGGGAGCCTGTTGGTTGGCTGAACAATAGAATAAAGAATCTTATAGGTATTAAAAGAGGAATATACAGGAAACTAAAAAGAGGTGAAGAGCATGTGAGGCAGCAATATATACAGTTAAACAGGGAAGTTAAAAAGATAGTTAGAGAGTCGAAAAGAAAATACGAAGTTAGAATAGCAGGAGAAGCTAAAGAAAATCCTAAAGGGTTTTATCAACATTATCAAACAAAATTTAAGGAAAAAGTCAGACCAATTGAAGTAGCCAATGGCCATATCACAGATGACGATAAAGTGATGTGTACATGTTTAAATGATTATTTCTTATCTGTATTTACCAATGAAAACTTGGAAAATATTCCGGAAGTAGAATCCATTTACAGAGACAGTCCCGATAAAATACTTAGTTCAATAAATATTACGAGAGAGGAGGTAATAAAAGAAATAGATAAATTAAAGGCTCATAAATCTCCGGGACCTGATGGAATATATGCTAGAATATTAAAGGAATGCAAGGAAGAGCTTAGTTGTCCACTAACTGCATTATTTAATAATTCAGTAAAATTAGGATCGGTACCATGGAGTGGAAATTGGCAGATGTGGTACCAATATTTAAAAAAGGAGAACGAGTTAAAAAGAATAATTATAGGCCGGTAAGTTTAACGTCAACAGTGGGTAAGATTCTAGAATCCATAATTGCAAATAAAATAAGGGCACATCTAGAATTACACAGACTGATAAAACTTTCCCAACACGGGTTTCTTAAGGGTTTTTCGTGCCTTACAAACTTACTGTCTTTTTATTCAGAAGTTTACGAGGCAGTAGATTGTGGCAAAGAATATGATACAATATATCTAGATTTTAGCAAAGCTTTTGATAGAGTTCCTCACAAAAGATTAGTTAAAAAACTGGAAGCTCATGGTATAGGAGGAGCTGTTCTCAGATGGATCAAACAATGGTTAAAAGACAGAAAACAGAGGGTTTGCATAAATGGAGAGAAATCAGAGTGGGGCTCGGTTACTAGCGGGGTACCACAAGGCTCGGTACTGGGTTCCCTATTATTCATCGTATATCTAAATGATCTGAATTCGGATATCAGTAGTAACCTAAGTAAATTCGCAGACGACATTAAAATAGGTAGAACTATAAATGGAAAAGAAGACATTCATGCTTTACAGGAAGATCTAAATAGATTATCAGAATGGTCGGACAAATGGCAAATGGAATTTAATGTTGAAAAATGCAAAGTAGTTAAAATGGGTACTATAAAAGACAATACTAGTTATAAGCTAAATAACCATGAAATCATGAGTTCTCAGTGTGAAAGGGATTTGGGAATTCTTGTGAGTAGTAGTCTTAAGCCAAGAGAGCAATGCACAGCAGTCAGAAATAAAGCAAACAGAATTTTAGGATTTATCTCAAGAAGCGTTAGCAATAGGACGGAAAAAGTTATTTTGCAGCTCTATCTTGCATTAGTTAGGCCCCATTTAGATTATGCTGTGCAATTCTGGTCACCCTATTATAGAATGGAAATTGAATCCTTGGAGAGGGTGCAGCGAAGAATGACCAAGATGATACACAATATCAGACATCTACCATATGAGGACAGATTAAAAAAACTTAATCTACATTCTCTAGAGAGGCGAAGAGTTAGGGGGGATATGATTGAAGTGTATAAATGGTTTAAAGGGATTAACAAGGGAGATATTAATAAAGTTTTAAAAATTCATGATCAAACCAGAACTCGTAATAATGGATTTAAGCTTGATAAATTTAGGTTCAGAAGGGAAATTGGTAAAAATTGGTTTGGTAATAGAGTAGCTGATGCATGGAACAAGATTCCTAGTAGGATAGTAAATGCCAATACCTTAGACACCTTCAAATGTAGATTAGATAGACATATGACAGAGGTAGGGTGGGTGTGAATAGGTTAGTGCTTGTTAGAAAAACCATAAAAAGAAAAAATAGAATAAATAAGTAGAGTAGAATAGAATAGGTTAGACATGCTGAAAATACAATTCAAAAATGGAGCTGCCTCGTGTGTGCCAGTAGGCATGTTGCAGTGTCCTCTATTCTTATGTTCTCTTATGTTCAACAGGTATAGGTCCCCATTATACTCCCCCTCCACACTACGTTAGGGCGACACTCTAACCCCCCTATCCCGACACAGTGCACCCTACTCACTTTTCCCGCCTGCATGACGTCTAAATGATCGGAAAAAAAAACTCTTGATATCAAATAGTAAGGATCTTAATAACATCACAAAATTTTCTTATTCTTCAAAAGGATATATCATACACGTATTTAAATATCAAAGAACAGTACAATTACTATATCTTTATAATAACGAATTTGGAAGATCGATTAGTCATTCCCACATTCCTTTCTTGGAAATCACATGTGATAAAAGAAAAACCTTAAAAGCAGATTCAAGTATATTTCTCACTATAATTCTTACGTGCATTTTGGAGTATATAAAAATTCTCCTACTTATATTCTATTTGTAGACTCTGTTAGTTTTCACTTTAAGGAATTAATATAATATTGGTTTCACGTACATTAAATTATTTCAATTAAAATCAATACATTAGCCTGTTTAATAATTAACTTAGACAATAATAAGAATAAATAGAACATACTTCGAATGCAATTACTCGTTATATTATTCAAATTATAACAAAAATGAAGTTTATTACTGCTTATAGCTATTAGTGCAAATTATCCATGTTAGTAATGGGTACAGAAATTCTACTTTTATTAACTTACTGGGGGCCACACCCCTTATAGGCAGGTTGGCTGAGTCAAAGCATCTCTACAAAGTAAAATGGTGGCATCCACTGACCACAATTTCTATTAGCAAGATCCCATTACTCATTAGATAGAAACTACAAGTACTTCTCTGTGCTGAGGAGGTGGTCTTGAAGAACATCATGGCAGAAGGCAATGGAGGAGGGGGTTCTTCTTCCTTCTGGGCACAAGAGGTTCCCCCAACTTCTCCATCTCTCGCATGGAATCGACGAATTGCCATCTTCTTGGTTGGATCCAGCAACACGTACTTTTGGCAAGGGGCTTTTTCACTCAAAGCCCCGGTCACACTTCGGCTCACCATGAAATATCTTAGGAATAGTTCCTTAAAAGTTTCCCAATGTTTTATCTTTGACCACTCGTCTCTGCATATGGCCTCAGCTGCAAATCCGGTGCACCTTTGTACTATTTCATTAATTCGGTACTCGTCTGTCCACTAGGCACTTCTCCTCCGCAGACTCAAGTGTTTCAGGAAGTCAGCCGTGGGAATTATGGACGGACATTCGAGGCCTTTTACATTTGCGCCGTTGAAGTATAAGGGTGAATCTTTGACTCGAGGCACCATTACAACCAGGGCACGGGGTGGGGGCATGGCCTGCTGCGTTCCCTGTGTCACCACGGGGCTCGGAGCAGCAGGTTGATCGTCGATGTTTGAGGCGTCGGTTTCTCTGTCGGCGTTGTCGCTCATTTCCTGTATTGGGAGATATTGGATCTCTGCGTTTACCATTCTTTTTTTCTTCTTTGCACTGGTTTTGTCTGAGATTGTCTCTTCGTACGTATTCTGACGTGGGATCGTACTGCGCTGCCACCAAATGTCGTAATGGTAATCACTACGTCACTATTAATACCAGAAGGGTGCAAGGTAAGAATGGACATGCGGTGGTTCCTTTAACTTAATTTATTCTAGAGTACAACATATCCGACGCCTCAATGCCCCCCAACCCTTATGACTATCAAAATCTGACTGCCTCAGGGATTTTTGAAGTACCCAACGGGCAGGGCGTGTCATGTAGTCCAGATCTGCCAACAGACTTCAGGTTCAAAGGGGAGTCCCTCCTCTTTGGGGAGGGGCTGTTTCAGCAGGCATATTGAACAGAAGAAGTTCTAAATTGCCTGAGGGTCCCTTATCTTTTAGGCATCTTGGGGTACTTGGCACCGGATATTAGTTCCATGTGTCCAGCCATAAATCTTGGTGGCACCTAGGGAAAACATGGCCTGGACCCAAAACCCACACATGGGAGGGTATGCAATAAAACATCTGTACCCTCGGCCGTTACTTCTCAAAACTTGTTACAGGTTTCAGATCCTGGCTTCAGCAGGATTTCATGTGACTTCAGTGAGACTTCAGTCATGCGACACTATGCAAAGTGAATAGAAAGATAAATAAAGGAAAACAATGTGAAAAATTTGGACTCAATTTCCCAAATTTTGAAAATACCGATTTTGCCAAAAAGGAGTTGAAAATTACCCTTTTTGGAAAAATCTTGGGCGGCATCCCCCCAATCCTGATGCACCTCTCTATGCCCTAGCTAAATCCACTGGATGTCTGCTTTTAACACGAAATGATTTTGAAAATCCATTTTCTGGTCCCATTTCCTTTACTATTTGATGGAGTTGATTCTTTTTATTTTTTTATTTTGATTGCATCCTGAAGTTGCCTACTATTTGAATGTGTCTAGTTTGAAGCCTATAGTGACAAGATTCCCATGTCTGAGTGACGACATCAATGCTCAAAAACTTTATTTGGAATTGTGACAGCAAGCCTTGAACCCTAAGTTTAGTGCCAATAAGACCATCAAGGACTACAGGCGAGTCATTTTTTATTAAAAAAAAAATGTAGCTGGATTTCACATTTACCCACAGCTAAGAAAGCATATGAGCATTCTAATATCCTTACCGTTTTCTAATGCATCAGTTGAGGCGGGTATTTAGTCAAATGCAACTGATAAAAGATGATCACTAATCATCTCTCAAGCATCAAAGTCTAGTAGGACCTCTGACAACAAAACTGGCATTGCAGTCTATAGAAAAGATTAGTGAAGGAAGCTACGATGCTCCAAAAGCCACGATCAGCCTACATAAATATATGTAGCCAAATGCAAATGATGAGGAGGCTAAAGAACTGTAAAATCAGTTTTTGGAATCCCTAAAGCAATAGAAACTAGTGGCTTCATCAAGAATTTTAAAGACTCTCTTCCCTCCTCCTCTTGAGCTGCTAAAATTCGAATAAGATTTTACTGTTGCATGCTAGTCCGCATTTAATATCAACTGTATCGCAGTTAACAGTTCTAGCAACTTATTTTGATGCAGATTCATTTGAAAT
>JAXCGZ010016057.1:0-32771 GCA_037179515.1 Halocaridina rubra | reverse complement strand
TCTCTCTCTCTCTCTCCTCTCTCCTCTCTCTCTTCTCTCTCTCTCTCTCTCTCTCTCTCTCCTCTCTCTCTCTCGCTCTCTCTCTCTCTCTCTCTCTCTCTCTCTCTCTCTCTCTCTCTCTCTCTCACTCTCTCTCTCTCTCTCTCCCGCAATAAATTAAAAATAAAATCTCTCTCTCTCTCTCCTCTCTCTCTCTCTCTCTCTCTCTCTCTCTCTCTCTCTCGTCTCTCTCTCTCTCTCTCTCTCTCTCTCTCTCTCTCTCTCTCTCTCTCTCTCTCTCTCACACATTCTATTCTACCCAACCCCCACACTCTTTGTCCCAGCCAACTAGGGAGGGGCACTGTACACAGTTATTAAAGTAAATAAACCAACAGACTTACAAACAATGGTGAGCCCTTAATAACAATAATAATAATAATAATAATAATAATAATAATAATAATAATGATAATCTTCACAATCATCATCAAAGGAAAATTATTGTTGCCAGTAATAATAATAATAACAATAATAATAATAATAATGATAATCTTCACAATCATCATCAAAGGAAAATTATTGTTGCCAGTAATAATAATAATAATAATAAGATCTAAGGGGAATTTTTGGAATAGACATCATGAAAGTAATGCAAAGGTATACTAAAACCCAGCAGAGAATTGGATTTTCATTACACATCTTATATAATCCCTTCACGTCTGACAGGTCATTACACTCTCCATCTCTGTCTCTCTTTACAGCCTGATAAAGACTGTTTTATTTTATAATTTTTGGCCCTTCCAGGTGTCACAATCATCTTAAAAAAAAAAAAAAATATTTATTTTTATTTTTTTATAGGTGTTCCTACTTCACGGAAATTCACCTATCGCGGTGGGTCCCAGAACCGAACCCCCGCGATAAACGAGGGATTACTGTACATGTATGTCAACTTTGTCTAATTTCAGTAGTGCTAAAGGTCCTTGATTACATGTGTTGCTTTTTTTTAGTTATTATAGGATCCTTTTTATTATTTATTAGAAGGTGTGTGTTTCGGTGTGTCCCCAGAAGATGTTCAGAAGCTCGTCGAGGAGTTGCTGGAGAACCATGACCCAAGTCATTTGGGTTTCGTGACGCAAGAGGAGTACCTCATGTGGACGTTGAATGATCGTCTGTCCTCTGCGTTGCTCGAAATAATTTTTCAGGTAATTCTTTTTGTCATTTTGTATCTTTATTAACCCTTTACACGCGACCATATCGTGCTAGGACATGTGTCTGGGTTGATGACAAGCGCGAATTTGATTCGTCAGACCGAGGGTTCGTGGCCTGCCATGGTGTGAGGTTAGAAATAGCATACACTCGATGTAATAGTCGCATATGCCAAAACCAAAGCCCTTTTCAAGAAGGCACTGTCCTAACCCATAATAAATAAGGGAGTCCATGATGTAAAACCAGATCATGGCATATTCGGACATATTTTTTCATGACATAAGCTGCTAATGTCCCACATTTGGGCTTGCATAATATCAAACTAGCACACCATTCTCTTTGGCAGTATTGAAGTAGAAAGCTGTATCTGGCATCTGTTGTCTTGTTGCCATACATGAGTCACTGTTTTATCCAGTTGAGGTACTTGAAAGGAGTCGGTAGTCTTTGTGATGTCAAGGGGGACATTATGATATTTTTGCACTGAGACATAGCGGACCCTCCTCTTGCTGAGGTGTAATTAATATTGTTGATAACTCACAGGGAAAGAGTTAAGTCTAGCTATCTATCCATCTATATTACATGAGCCAAATTACTCTATAAAGGGAGTGGCTGAGTCAAATGAAAATACACAGACTATTTGGGAAGAAAATACTGAAGGGATTCCCAGTCCCCTCGCTCCGCCCATTTAGTCAACTTTCACAATGCGTAGGGGAACACGGAGGAAGTATTCTTCCATGTAGATTTATTAGGAACTTATAAAGAAGTATAACCTAAAGATGCTCTTGAGTTGTGTTTACAAGGCAGGTCATGTAACTTGACTTAATCTAACCTAATTTATTGGGTTATTAAACTTTAGTTGGGATTCTTGGGGGTTACTAATCTTTAAAAGCTCAGATCATTAGTTACAAAAGTTAATTGTATTAATAATTTTGCGATTTTTTTTTATTGATCATGAATACCTAAATTATTTTGATTTTATTCTTTATAGTTTTTCTGACTTGTTTCTTAGTAATGTCAATGTCTTTTTTTTTTAATTACAGAAAAATGACTTTTTAAAATACTTTTGACTTTACGTATAATTGGTTTTCTTCCTGTTTTGTGTGTTTTTTTTTAATTTGACTATCACAAGCCTCTTCTAATGAGCTGAGATTGTTTTACTATACAAATTTTATTGTGTGTTGAGTTTGCATATGATATACTTCTTTTTTCTACTTGATTCATATTTTCAGTATTTAATTTATACATAAGTTATCCATAATATAAATATACTCCTTGAGGGGGCAATAATACTTTCACCGTGTTCCCTTGAATGTTTTACAAGTCGACTAAATGGGATGGAGCAAGAGGATTTGGAATTAGCTCCTTTTTATTATCGTCTCAAGGAGAGTCAAGGTTTTTGTTTTGACTCAGCCACTTGCCTTAAAAGGAGGATCATAGCTTTTATATATAGAATATACAGACGCTCCCCTCCTAACGAACAACCGAGTTATGAATATTCACAGATACAAAAAACCTACCCATTATCTACCAAGTATTAATGTATGTATTACAGAACTGTACTGTATTATTGCAATATTATTATGGTATTAAAATTTATTAATGCTGAATTCTTTATGTTTTATGTAGTTGTTAAGTGTCTTTAGCCAAAGTACTGTACAAAACTGCATCCACTCAGCTCGTGGAACAACGCGAGGGTAGATTCTTAGAAGTGATGTGTAATGTAAAATTTGTGTATGTAACCAGTCATTCACCATAAGGAACAATGATAATAGGCATATAGTATATACGTTCCGCAAGCATACATAAACACACTATGCCAAAGATATAAGATAAGTAATACATATTTTATAAGTACATAACAAAGCAGAAAGACCTGTAGTTATTTATATTAACATGCACATAGTGTAGAGTATAAAAGATATACAGATTTACGAATAAATACTGTACAGAAAAAAAAAATTAATGAACCCTGAGAACGATCCCTTATCTGCAAATGTAAACAAAGATGACGTTAGCGGTAGGAGGAGGAGGAGACTTAAGCGGTAGGAGAGGGAGGAGAAAGGGGAAGAGCAAACCACTGGTTGTTGTTGGGGTAAATACAGGGTGAAGAGTGACTGAAGCACATGGCAGCATGGTGGAAAACTGCCTCAGAGGTGGTCGCTTAGTTACTAAACAACCATTTTTTAAATATTTTTTTCGCGCTCATGTGCATAGCTCGTGCATTTCGTATATTTTTACTATTATTTTTTTGGAGGCATTATTCCAATTTCGCGTATTATAACAAAAGCGAGTTGAATGTATGTATATACTGTACAGTACTTATTTTTAACCTAAACGAACACTTCTACTTAGAAATGGACTTCTGTAACCTAAGTCATTTGTAAGTAGGGGAGCATCTGTATAAGCATACTTATATAGTTTCAGAGTTCAATTAATATATACTCCTCACCTGTACTTACTTATTTATGTGGTCACCGTGGCAAAGTGGTAGCACTTGTGACTTTGAGTTGTCAGGTCGAGGGATCGAGGCTGAGGTTAGGAAGGCCATTCACTCAGGATAGCGATCACACCTGTCAAAACCAAAATCCTTCGCAAGCAGGCACCATCCTAGCCATTAGTAGAAAAAGGAGTCCATGTAGTACAGCCAATTGCATCCCATCACCTATGCTTACTTTTCTGAATTTTTATTTCAGGTATGCCATATCGTGCTAGGTTTAAAACCCAGTAGTCGGAACGAGGAGAGGGAAATAGTCCTCGGGTGGCTACGCCGAGCTGAGAGCAGATCGTTAACCGTCGGGCAATTTTGGTACATCATTAATGAGCAGTGGTGGAACTTGTGGTACGAATACGTTAGTCATCAAGTGAGTGTCAGATAATTTACTGTTTTTCACACTAGAACTATTCCTAGAGACCCTGAGTTAGGATGGCTCTCTGAAGATGGTTCTAGCTCATACCTTCATGCTAGAATCATCCCTAGAGACCCTGAGCTAAGACAACTTTGTGAGGATGGTTCTAGCTCATAATTTCATGCTAGAACCATCTGTAGAGACCCTCAGCTTGGATGGTTTTAGCTTGAAGGAAAGCTATATGAGTACGTATGCCATTTTAAGTTAACCTCTGAATTTAAGTATATTATGCATAAGTTTAGATGTGGCCGTTGTTGTGGAGTGGTAACACTTGCGACTTTGACTCGTCAGGTCGTGAGTTCGAGACCTGTATCGGTTTGAAGTTGGAAAGGGTGTTGTATGGCATCTCATATAGATGCGAATAGCCGCTAGAGGGCAGAGTGCGCACTCTAAAGCCCGCCACCAGAGGACGGCATACAGAGAGCGTGTCTGTTAGATAGGGGGTCAGACCTTGCCGGGGGCAGAACTCACGTCCTAGTTAGAAACCTCCCCTGCAGGGGGTGGGGCATTGTTGAGTGTGCTAGCGAGGAACTGTGTGAGTTGCAGGAACTATAGGAATGGGAGCTTTATCTATTTTCCAAAATAGTTGCAATATGTGGCAGAAAAACTCTTATAATAATCAGTTCAACTTTTGTCCTAACAGTATTTATGCAATATCAGCATGCAAAAACTTATCACTTGTAATAAAACTTTGGCACATTTATCGTCTAGCAGATTTGCAAAAGAATGAAAAAAATCAATGATTATAATACTCTGTCGACATAAAGAAATAACATGGTTCAGTATGGAAAGGGCAAAAGATGAGAGAGAGAGAGAGAGAGAGAGAATTTATTTTTCTTAAAAAAAAAACATATTTTTCGCTTATAGGGCCCTGTTTATGACTTGACTTCCTACCCAGCTATACAAGGGGACAGAGTGCAACTGCAACCATTTTCTAAGGTCTAAAATGAATAAAAGCAAAATAGCTTAACATCAATGCATAAATCCATTCTTTTTCTGTCTAACATTGCAAATGACTTTAGTGAAAGAAGCATACACATACTTGTCTAGTATGGCAATCTTTTGTCCTTTTTTTTTTATTTTTATAAATCAGAGGGTTGAGTTGAAGCGCACACTTGCTATAAGTCAACATACCTCTGACGAAATTTAAACAAAATACTACAGTCATATGTGATAATTATATTTAATAAATATGAAACTCTTGGAAGCCTAACAAGAATTGTAAATTGACAATATTTTACACTAATGCTGATATCTCAAGAGAATATTCTTATTTTTATTTATTTATCTCTACTACTATCAACAAAATTACGATTATCCTTTCTTAATAAACGATATACAAGGTCTTAAGTATCATTATTTTTAAATTTCAAACTCAAAATATAAGCTTTGAGAATCTCAATTATCTTAATTTGCTCAATTGTAATTATAAATTTCATGACAGTGATAGTAATTAACAATAATTATCTCTAGATAAGCTTTTCAAAATCTTTAATATCCTTATCTCTTTGGAATTATAATTATCACATGAAGATAATATACACTTTTCAACAAAAAAGATATAAAAAAAAAACGTGTATCTGAAAAGAATATAGAAAGTTAGTCTCTGTGCATGCAGTAATAAAATTAAAAATAATATTTCATTTGCAACATTAAAGAATGAATTTTGCTTAAGTTTCATAATCTCTTAAGGAGTTGTACATGAAAAATTAATATATATATATATATATATATATATATATATATATATATATATATATATATATATATATATATATATATATATATATATATATATATATATATATATATATATATATATATATTTATATATTCTTCTACGATCTAAAATTGAATTTTTTTGAGTGACTATTCAACAGGATTACCTCAGGAGACAGGGGGGAGTTATATATTTCTTCTCCCTTTCTATACTTACGATCGGGTAGGTACTTAACTACCTTCTTTTTTACTCTCTTTCCTTTTCCTGCCCAAAAATACTGCTCAATATCTGTCTTCTGAACTTCAAATGGCTAGCTTTTGCAGGGAGTTTTGCATGTAGGCTGTTCCTCCCCTGTCTTCGGTTTCTGTATCGACTTCGTCTCTTTCAAATACAGGAAACGACTGTGTGACATTCTTGTTGGCATTTCTTGTAAGTTCACATTCCCTTCTTCATGACCAAGCTGAAATAATTGACAAACATTATCATGGCTAAAACTTCAAAGTTTTAATTTATCTAATTAGCATATTCTTTCGGACAAATAATGTATATACTGCAGCTAAAAAGAAAAATAAAGAATCATTCAGAGATTCGCGTCCTTAATCACTTAATATCTCTCTTGGAATTCTCGAAAATCGAATAATAATCTCGTTGGCGGATTAGGGGACATAAAACTATTAAGATAAAGTCTGCATCTCAACCATAGCTGGGCAGGTGGAAAATGACGTTGACTCTAAAATATCTCTGAATAGACATCACAACAGCTACCTCACCCCCCATTAAAACGTTGCGCATATGGCTGGTATTAAGACATGGTGATGCAGGGGAAGAGTCCTCCCAGACCCTATCCCCATCTTGCTTCCCTAACGGTTTTTCCCGCTATTCCACCCACGAGAGCATCCCTCCCATGATACCCCTGTCCAGCCATACCCATCCTCTCTCGCACTCGCATCACTTTCAAACCTCGCATTCCTTTCTTTCTGTTTATCTCCCCTCCCCTTCCCGTCACTCTAAAGGAATGTGAGACTCGCGATCGGCCCGAGGGTCGCATGACTGTGTCACCAGTCCTGTGTCCTCCCTATACTCCCAACAACAGTGCATCAATGCGACACGCAAACCCCCCTATCACAGCACAAGTTACTCGACTCTCTTTTCCCGCCTGCATAACACGAAAATAAAACTTTTTGTATCAAACAATAAAGATCTTAATAATATCACAAAATTTTCTTATTCTTCAAAAGGATACATCATGAGTTCTTGTGAGTAGTAGTCTTAAGCCAAGAGAGCAATGCACAGCAGTCAGAAATAAAGCAAACAGAATTTTAGGATTTATCTCAAGAAGCGTCAGCAATAGGACGGAAAAAGTTATTTTGCAGCTCTATCTTGCATTAGTTAGGCCCCATTTAGATTATGCTGTGCAATTCTGGTCACCCTATTATAGAATGGAAATTGAATCCTTGGAGAGAGTGCAGCGAAGAATGACCAAGATGATACACAATATCAGAAATCTACCATATGAGGACAGATTAAAAAAACTTAATCTACATTCTCTAGAGAGGCGAAGAGTTAGGGGGGATATGATTGAAGTGTATAAATGGTTTAAAGGGATTAACAAGGGAGATATTAATAAAGTTTTAAAAATTCATGATCAAACCAGAACTCGTAATAATGGATTTAAGCTTGATAAATTTAGGTTCAGAAGGGAAATTGGTAAAAATTGGTTTGGTAATAGAGTAGCTGATGCATGGAACAAGCTTCCTAGTATGATAGTAAATGCCAATACCTTAGACACCTTCAAATGTAGATTAGATAGACATATGACAGAGGTAGGGTGGGTATGAATAGGTTAGTGCTTATTAGAAAAATCATAAAAAGAAAAACAGAATAAATAAGTAGAGTAGAATAGAATAGGTTAGACATGCTGAAAATACAATTCAAAAATGGAGCTGCCTCGTGTGTGCCAGTAGGCATGTTGCAGTGTCCTCTATTCTTATGTTCTTATGTTCTTATGAACATAATTCAATATCAAAGATCAATACAATTACTATTTCTTTATAATAACGACGTTAGGAGATGGATCGGTCATTCCCGCATTCCTCTCACTAAAAATATCACCCATTAAAAAAGAAAGAACCTTAAAAGCGGATTCAAGCATATTTCTCATTATAAATCGTTCACTCATTTTGAAGTATATAAAAACTCTGCGACTTATATTCTATTCTGAACACTGTCACTCTCGCTTTAAGAAATTAATATAAAAATTATTTTACACGTACATTAAATTTTTTCAATCTAAATCAATACCTTTGCCTGTGTAATAATCAACTTAGGCATTAATAAATATGAATGGAACACCCTTCAAATGCAATTACTGTACTAGTTATATTATTCAAATTATAACATAAATGGAGTTTATCACTGCTTATAGCTATTAGTACAATTTATCCATGTTAGTAATGGGTACAGAAATTCTACTTTTATTAATTTACCAAAGCCATACACCCTTTTATATGCGGGGTGGCTGAGTCAAAGCATCACTACAAGTAAAATGGCGGAGTCCTCTGACCTCAATTTCTTTTAATATTTGTCCCATTACTCACTGGATACAAATCACAAGTACTTAGCTGTTTTGGGATGCTGCTTGAAGAAAGTTACGAACACAGGCACTGGAGGAGGGGGTCTTTCTTTCTTATTAATTCGCTGATTTTCCCGCCGACATCGTCCATATGACTCATAAAATCGACGATTCACCATCTTCTTAGTTGGATCCGGCAACAAATAACTCCTGCTAGGGCCATTTTCTCTATCACAGTGCGGTGCACGGTGATATCCATTGGAGGGCACTGGGTCCTTCTCTCAGCTGATGTGTCCCAGTCCTCGTGAACGAAGATTAGCGACTTTTCTTCTGAGTCAGAATGCATGGGACAATTCTTACACCGGGGGGGACCTTGCCAATACGGGAACTTGGGAGAGATGGAACTGGTTCTTGTTACTTGATACTGTGAGCGTGGTTGGAGCTGCCTGAGGCACTTTTCTTGGGATCACTGCATGTGAGCGTCTAGAAGTTTCTTCTCACTCGAATATTTCTTCCAGAGATGCATTTTATGTCTGTTTCTTCTGCATTCTTAATTCTTTTTTTCTCATCGCTGTAGTAACGGCATGGATGCGTCCTGAAGCTGCCACCAGATGTCGTATTGACGACTTATATAACAGGCCAAAAGCTACAGCATGCGAGGTAGTGACAAATAGCCTCTCTTCTTCATACTTAATTTATTCAGAAGCTACATGGTTCCTTTAATCCTCAAAGCTTCCATTCCTATAGTTCCTGCAACTCACACAGTTCCTCGCTAGCACAAGCAACAATTCCCCACCCCCTTCGAGGGAGTTTCTGACTAGGATGTGAGTTCTGCCCCCGGCAAGGTCTGACCCCTAACTAACAGACACGCTCTCCGTATGCTGTCCTCTGGTGGCGGGCTTTCGAGTGCGCACTCTGCCCTCTAGCGGCTGTTGGCCTCTATATGAGATGCCATACGACAAGGGCATTTCCTCAAGGTAACAATCACACATGCCAAAATCCAAAGTCCTTCGCAAGGAGGCACTGTCCCAGCCCTTAATAGAAAAACGGGAGTCCATGACGTAAAACCAAGCATCATACACATGAGTGAGGATGTTTTTCTTGTTTACCTTGCAGCTGCTCTTGAAGCATTCCCAGAGGCCCATTGCTAGGATGGTTCTAGTTTGAAGAAAAGCTAAGAGTGCACCTCTTTATTTGTACATCTGTATATATAGATATACTGTATATAAGCATGGATGTTTTTTTAGTTTATCTAAAAGCCATTAGAATCCTTGTAAAACATTAAACATTGTTAATGTATAATAATGTTTATGTTACACCTCCTGTGTAAGTATATTAATCAGTAGGTATGTACTAATATTTATATTGGGTTAATTTCTATTTTATCGTCTAGGTTCATAAAGCAGTAAAAACCAGATTTTTGGGACTCTTTTCTTCTTGGTTTATTTAGCAAGTCAACAAATGAATGAATGAAAGAAAGTAAGTCCCAAAAATCTGGCTTTTACTGCTTTATGAACCTAGAAGATAAAATAGAAATTAACACAAGAAAAATATTAGTACATACCTATTGATTAATACAGTGTTCCCCCCCTTATCGCGGTAGTTCGGTTCCGGGACCCGGCGCGAACCAGGAAAACCACGGAGTAGGATCAGCCTATATGTACATAGATATTTTTAATTTATTTTTACGTTTACACTGTATAAACCCTCCCTGTACTGTTAACATTCCACCCTTTACTTCATAAATAACAGCATGCAACGTAAATTTATATGAAAGTGATAGATAAAATTACGGTGAATGAAGTGGTAATTACATGACATGCTCATGTACATAGGCATTTTACAATTATTTTTACGTTTACGTACTGTATAAACCCTCCCTGCACTGTTAAAAAATCACCCTTTACATTATAAATAACAGCATGCAACGTAAATTTACATGAAAGTGATAGATAAAATTACGGTGAATGAAGTGGTAATTACATGACATACTCATGTACATAGGTATTTTACAATTATTTTTACGCTTACGTATTGTATAAACCCTCCCTGCACTGTATATACAGTATATATATATATATATATATATATATATATATATATATATATATATATATATATATATATATATATATATATATATATATATATATATATATATATATATATATATATATATATATATATATATATATATATATATATATATATAACACTCTACGGTGTTTGATATCCACGTTTCACTATCTCGACCAGAAAAACCCAAGCGCATTAACACTGAGAAATACTCCATGAAGATTGTTTAGTGTGTTCTAGCAAAGAGAGATAGGCTTTCCACCTGTAACTAAAGTTTCTATGTATTCAGTGAAGTTCAATCTCGCAATCTTATTCCTTATAAGATGACTAGCATTGAAAGACCTTGTACATTCAGATATTTGCCAAAAATCCAAGCCCGTAAAGGTGATTATCTCAAAATATCTCAGATAAATTACAATGAAAACAATAAGGTAAGAATACCATAATTAAACTTACAGCAGGTCATTAATCTTTACAATATCCATAAAATTTACCAATATTTTGTACATTTAAGTCAAGATATAGAGACAAAGAAATAATTATTTTTACGTTTACGTACTGTATAAGCCCTCCCTGCACTGTTAAAAAAACACCCTTTACATTATAAATAACAGCAAGCAACGTAAATTTACATGAAAGTTATAGATAAAATTACTGTGAATGAAGTGGTAATTACATGACATACTCATGTACATAGGTATTATACAATTATTTTTACGTTTACGTACTGTATAAACCCTCCCTGCACTGTAAAAAAAAACACCCTTTACATTATTAATAACAGCAAGCAACGTAAATTTACATGAAAGTGATAGATAAAATTATGGTGAATGAAGTGGTAATTACATGACATACTCATGTACATAGGTATTATACAATTATTTTTACGTTTACGTACTGTATAAACCCTCCCTGCACTGTTAAAAAAACACCTTTTACATTATAAATAACGGCAAGCAACGTAAATTCACATGAAAGTGATAGATAAAATTACGGTGAATGAAGTGGTAGTTACATGACATACTCATGTACATAGGTATTTTACAATTATTTTTACATGTACGTACTGTTTAAGCCCTCCCTGCACTGTTAAAAAAGACACCCTTTACATTTTAAATAACAGCAAGCAACGTAAATTTACATGAAAGTGGTAGATAAAATTACGGTGAATGAAGTAGTAATTACATGACATACTCATGTACATAGGTATTTTACAATTATTTTTACGTTTACACTGTATAAACCCTCCCTGTACTGTTAACATTCCACCCTTTACTTCATAAATAACAGCATGCAATGTAAATTTACATGAAAGTGATAGATAAAATTACGGTGAATGAAGTGGTAATTACATGACATACTCATGTACATAGGTATTTTACAATTATTTTTACGTTTACGTACTGTATAAACCCTCCTTGCACTGTTAAAAAAACACGCTTTACATTATAAACAACAGCAAGCAACGTAAATTTACATTTTCAGTAAAAAAATGAAATTACTGAAAATTTTTATTTTTTCAATATTTTAATATTTTTGCGTATACCCATAAAATAAAATAATAATTTATCTAAAAAAAAAAACGCGATACAGTGAGAACGCGAACCAAGAAACGTGATACAGTGGGGGAACACTGTATACCTCCTTACACAGGAGGTGTAACTGTCCAAAATTTTCTGGCTCTCATGGGTACAAAACATAAAAAACAATTCAAATGTAACACAAGAAAACAATACATGAGGTGCTTGTTTACAATTCTGGCCCCTTATTCTTCTTTCTTTTTCTGTTACTAGATAGCAACCTGTACAATATGGATGAGTGCCAAATTAAAATTTCTTAAATGTTACCAGGTGTTACATCCAGGCCCCAATGCACTTACTGTGATAGTGCATGATACACTATGTAACAACTGGGTTGCAAAGTTCAGCATCAAATCACAAAACCATACATATCAAAGTATAGGTTACAAAATAACCTTAATTACAAATAAAATTATATTTATATAATATACCTCTATTTCTAATTTTCATCCATGGCACTTTCTAGCGCACAAATATTAGTAATTGGCCTCTCATATGTACCTGTTGCTGTTCTCATATTTACACAACGTACCAATCCATCATCACTTATGTGCCCCTGTCACTAGTGCTAGTGGCCATTGATTTCTAGGAACATTGTCTTGCTTCAGAAGCACTAAGTCTCCTATCTTAAGATTAGGATGTGTTTTCTGCCATTTTTTGCGCTCTTTTAAGGTGGGTAGGTTCTCCCGTAGCCACCTATGCCAGAAAACATCTGCTGAATATTGCGTCTGTTTCCATTGGCGCCGATATGCATCCTTTTGATCAAACTTCCCAGGGGGTAACACAGGACCTCCTCTCTGCATCAGCAGGTGATTGAGTGTCAAAGGTCTTTCATCTCTAGGATCATCAGATAACTTGGTGATAGACCTACCATTTATAATGCCCTCAACAATGGCCAGCAAAGTTACAAAGGTTTCGTCATCCATGACGTGTTGTTTCATCACCCCTGCCGACACAGATCTTATGGTTCTAATTTGCCTCTCCCAGACGTCACCCATGTGAGAGGCTCCGGGAGGATTAAACTTCCAAGTGACTTCCCTTTTCAACAGATGCTCATGGATCTGATTCTTGTTCCAATCCTCTAAGGTACGATGTAATTCATGCTGAGCTCCAATAAAATTAGTGCCATTATCAGATCAAATTTCCTTTGGTTCTCCCCTTCTGGCCATGAATCTCTCCAGTGCACTGATGAAGCTATCTGTGTCAAGAGAATGCGCCACTTCAATATGTATAGCTCTGATAGCGAGGCAAGTAAAGATGCAGCCATACCTCTTTACCTCTGAGCGTGCTCTTTTCACAATGAATGGATCAAAGTAATCCGCTCACACTCTGGTAAAAGGGGATTCATATGGGGTAACCTTAGCTTCTGGCAAATTGGCAGTCTGCTGGATTTTTGTTTTACCTCTCAGTTTGCTACAGATAATACACTGGTGCACTATCCTCTTTACTAGTTTTCTTCCTTTAATTATCCAATATCGCCTCTTGGTATCTGCCAATACACACACTACTCCGGCATGCCCTGCCTTCCTGTGGTAATCCTCTATGATGAGCTTTGAGATTGGCTGATCACTTGGCAATATAAACTGATGCTTAGTGCAATCCTCTTGTCTTAATTTTGTTAGTCTTCCTCCCACCAACAAAAGACCTGAGGTTGACTTCTTGGGATTCAATTTACTAATCTTCCTTTCATCTAAAAGTGTATTCTGAATATATCTGATGATAGCTTCTTTAGCAATTCTCATCTAATCTGCTACTAGTGGTCCCCTTTGATATGGGTTCTTCCTAAGTATTTGACGTAGTCTTTGAAACCAAGCAACTGCTTTCTTCAGTCTATGCCATGAGGAGTAATGACTCAGGAATCTACTTGTATGGTCATCTTGAGTGTCAATGGCATACACTACTGGGGATGGCTTTACTTCAGCCATCCTTTCTAATTCTTCACAGTTAAATGAAGGCTGCCTGGGCCAATTACTTCTATTTTTATATAGAAAATTAGGTCCCTTTATCCAACGTTCATCACTAACAAATTCACATGCTGTCATCCCTCTGGATGTATCGTCTCCTGGATTCTCAGTAGTGGGTACATATCTCCACTGTGTAGGTGTGGTATGATCTGAAATCTTTGCCACTATTGGCAATGTAAGTTTAAAACCTCTTTGCTGTACTCTGTAAACACCATAACACAATAGTGCTATCTGTCCAAAAAATAGATTCTTCTAATATTACTTCCACCTCTTCTTGTAGAAGTTTGTCTAATCTAACTGCTTCTAGTGCTCCAACCAACTCTAAGCGTGGAATAGTGGAACCCTTTAAAGGTGCAAGTCTAGACTTTGCCATGAGATAAACAGAGATAGTTTGATCCTCAAAAACAGTCAATAAATATGAAACAGCCCCATAACCATAATAATCTGAAGCATCACAAAAATTATGTAACTGGGCTGTCCTTACAATTTTGTCCTTTGGTACAACACATCGATAAATCCTGAACTCCCCAATAATAGGCAAGTCATTCAGCCACTGGCCCCATTGTTCCTCCAAGTCCCTTGGCAAGGACTCATCCCATCCTTTTTGCAGCCTACACAATTGCTGGAATAGCCTTCTTGCCTGTAGCACAAATGGACTCACATATCCTAAGTGATCATGCACTGTGCTGAATGTGCTAAGTACTCCTCTTTTTGTTCTTGCTTTATCTTTTACCTGCACGTCAAATCTGAAACAGTCAGCCTCAATGTCCCACAGTATACCAAGTGCACGCTCTGTGGGCAGCTTTTCCATGATGACATCCAGGGTGGAGAATGATTTTCCCCATTTGTCTCTAGGTATGCTTGTCATTAACTCTGGTGAGTTAGAAACACACTTTGTAACACAAAAACCTCTCTTCCTTTCTTCCAGACACTTATCTTTATCTTATCGCTTTCCCAACATCTGTAAGCTTCGTTCAGCCATAGTACGGTTGTAAGGTAGGCAAGGTCTTCCTGCCTTAAAAGGAATATTCAATAAATAGTGACCATTTATTAAAGACTGGTTCTTACCCCAGACTTCTAAAACTTTTAAGTCATTCTGAGACTTACCTGGTGTTTCACAGTTGACTCCTTCCAGGTCCCATAACTTAAACAAGTCCTTCTCCATCTTTGAAGTAGTGTGTACAAAATTAGAAGATCCCACTGTGGGCTAAAAAGGGTCAATAGGACCATTAATGGCCCAGCCTAAATGGCTCACCTGGTTGTCCCTTTTTTATTTCATCAGGTAGCAAGAGATCAGCACAATCCTACCCTACTAGCAGGTGAACCTGATCTACCTCCAACTCAGGTAACCTAAGGTTCGTCAGGTGTGACCACCTTTCAATATCAAGTTGACTTTACAAGCCTGACAAGTCTAAATTCAATGATGGCCTAACAGCTACTTCTTGTATACAAAAAGGTTCATGTGTGTCATCAAGATCAGATACCAGAAGAGTAATACAGTTGAATTAATAGGCATTCTTGTCTGTGCAATAGTATAGTGAGTTCCAACTGACGAGTCACACCTCTGGTTCCTAACTTTTCATGTAATTCTTCTGTGCAATATGTAGTATTTGTTCCTGGGTCCAACGGTGTATATGTGTCAAAACATCTGACTCTTGCTGGCACTATAGGAAGAGCAAGTCTATCACCTTGTCGGCAGGCGAAGTTACTCACTCTGGGATTCATAAAAGTATTCAGTGGTATATAGTCAGTAAACTGTGTTGCTGCTACTGGCATCTGTGATTCTAATGTAGGAGTGTGTGTTGGTGCTTCCTGTATATTAGCAACATCATCTGGTTTCTTATTTGGGAGATGAAGATACTTGCTGTGCTTCCTTTTACAGCCTTCAACTTTACAGATAAAATTTCTTAAACAGTCTTTAGCAAAGTGTCCCTGAGAAAAACAATTCACACACAGACTCCTAGATTTTACAAGAATCCAATGGTCTTTTAGTTTCATAGCCTTAAATTTTTAACAAGATAATACATAATGTTTTTGTCCACAACAAGGACACTTAATTCCTATCCACTTACTGCTCTATGGTCTAAATGTATCCTCAGTTACGTAAGCATTGACAGCAAAACTTTCTGCCCCTCTCTTTGGAGCTCTGTTCATCTGATCCTTAAACAATTTTCCAAAGACTGGATCTGAAGCCTCATCAGCAACATCATGAATGAACTTCACAAGTTCTGTAATTTCTGGTCCTCTTCTATACTTGAAGCGAATCTCATGATTAACTTTTACCCGTCTTGTCTGTAGATAATAAGGTAAGTTTCCACTATCTTAAGCATATTGTCTCCACTTGCTAGCTGATTGATAGAATCCATTTCCTTAAGGGACTCAAGACAGCGAGCTCATCAGCATATTCTCTGAGATCAGCTGATCCCTTCACATCTGGTCTATTGGTAACTTTTCTTACCCATTCACATGTAATATTATAAGGGTTTCCAAATCTTTCTTCTAAAATTTCTAAAGCTCTTATATAGCCTTCTTCAGGACTTTTATAATAAGTACTCTTCAGTGCAAGAGCTGCCTTTCCTTTACAGTACTTTCCTAAGCATGCCAGTTTTTGAGCTGCTGGGATTGACAAACACCCTATGGTAACCTTAAATGACGTTACGAATGGCCAATACTCCAAATCATCACCATTAAATGGATGAATTTCTCCTCTAGGTACTTGCAGAGAGTCGACTATAGACTGTTGCTGTGTTTGTGACATATCAAACACCTGGCTCAAGGCGTCTACTAAACTAGATGCAGCTTTCTCTTCTGAATCGTCTATTTCAACATTAGAGGGGTCCACTGATGCTTTTGAGGGTTTTCTCAGGTGTTCTATAAGTGTACTTTCAAATGTTGGGATTTCACTGGTCACTTTTGGGCGGCCCGATGTATTCATAGGTATGGTTACATGTGTGATGGGACCAAACCCTTCAGTTTGCAGCTGGTGTTCTGAAGTTTCATCAGAATTAACTTCTTCCTTCAACTTGTTGAGTTCCTCCATCGATCTCTGTTTTTCCCTTTTAAGCATCAGTTCACTCTTCAATTTTGCTCTTTTTAACTCAAATAATTGTTTTTCCTTCTGCAATGATAGCTGTCGGTTCAGCATTTCAAGCTGTTGTGCTCTTGATAATTCTTTAATTTCTTCTTCTAAGTCCTTGTTCTTTGCTTCCAGGCTAGTATCTAAAATTTCTTTGAATGCCAATTGTTTCTCTGGCACAGCATTTTCTGGTATATCATCATCCGAAAACTCATTATCCTTTTGGCTCTTGTCACAAGCTTCCTCTTCCTGTGAAGCTATCCAGTTAAATAAGGCGTCTTGAAAATCCATATGCCGAGTCATAAAGTCCATTTTATATACTTTGGCCTCTTCAAGCTGATCTTCGTCCTGCAATAACTCAAGAAGCTCAAGGTGAGCTGTTTCAAATACAGTAACATACTCAGAGTAAGCATCCATTTTGGCATCAGCTACAGGTCCATCCTGGTCACCAGCGATGTCCTTCAAAGGGATTTCTTCTCCTTCTGCTACCTCAGTTATTAAATCTCTTGTCTGTTCTGTGTTCATCTTGTATTTAGTCTGTTTGCAGGATATTCTTAAACTTCAGGAATGGCCTACAGTTTTGAGGAAGAATGGCAGTAGTGACTTTTTAGGAAGAGGAGTGGCAGTTGTGACTTGTTTAGGAGGAGTGGCAGTGGTGACTTGTCTAGGAAGAGGAGTGACTGTAGTGACTTGTCTAGGAAGAGGAAGAATGACAGTAGTGACTTGTCTAGGAAGAGGATTAGTAGCAGTGGTGACTAATCTAGGGAGATGAGGAATGCTTAACATGAGTGTGAAGATGGAATAAATGGTATTGTTAAATGACAAAATATGGAAAGGGAACTGGCATAGGCAAACTGGTACAGTGTGTGAGGAAGTTATTTTATCTTTCTCTTGACAGTCACCTGGGACAGAATGCATTGCAGTGAGTCCTCTCTCGCATAATAGCTCCCCCGCAAATTCCCAGACAGGATCCCTCAAGAGGACCAAATTACAGAAGAAATCTGCTCATTCTGAAGGCACCGTTGCATCAGATGGCAGTGCGTAAGTAGAAAGCAAAATATTTATACGTTGCAGGCTAAATGGGGTACTTTATATCATGGGGTGCGGGGGACCATGGCAGCTGAGCGGTTAGAGTGCGCGATTCGGGAGTTGACAAACCCGTACTCGAGGCCACCGTGGGATGATAGGAAGGGCATCCAGTCTTACTTCCCCAGCTGCACTCTGTTTCTGTCCACCCCCAGAATGGAGCCTAATAGTTACGCAGAACGAGGAATTTATTATATGTGGCGAAGAGGGTAATTGTAGTAGCCCTTTATTCCCAAGGATCTTTGAGGAGTGATCGAGATATATAAGCTTCAGGTGAATATGTGTGAAATTATAATACTTTCTTGTAATGGGCTATAAATTGATTACATTCTTTTTACTGCTGGGACTACTACAGCATTATAAACTCTGGGAATATTGATCACTCATGGTTCTTGAATTTTGTTCCATAATAATATGAAAAGCTGGTCACCTACTTCGCAAGTGAGATAACAGCCTTGGTTTTCTAATAAGTCAGTACTTGATCAAATTTTACTATTTGGGATTTTAGTGTCATGCATTTAGCAACTTTTAACTCATAGATATGGAAATTCATCATCATCACCAGTCTTAATTTTCCATCCACACTTTCTCAAGGATCAGTTGTTGAATTGATCCCACTGACAGGTTAAAAGGCCTACCTTGGAGTGGAAACAAATCTATTGGCTTTCCCTCTCAGGGATCATCACATCCAATCAATCATCTCTATATTACCCTATCCCCTTCGTCCTGCTCCATCACACCATGCCCATATGTCCTCCCTCATTACATCCTTAAACCTCCCCTTTGCTGTACCTCTTCTCCTCCTGCCTAGCAGCTTTCCCCTTGGCATCAATTTCCCAACATATCCTTCGTCCCATCTGAGCACATGCCCAAACCACCTCACGCTTGCACCTCTCACTGTGTCCCCACTCTGTCTTACCTGTGCAGTCTCTCTAATATGATAATTTATTACCATAAACATGTGAAAAGATAACCTTGTGTGTACAGTTGAAATCATGTATCATGGGATATTACGTTGTGCGTCTCAGACTTATATTCTACCTTAGGAGTGTTCTGGTAACGAGCATAGCGAGCCTAGGGGTTGCTGAAACTGTCTCCTTGGCCAGTTTGGAAAGCGACAGCTCATCGGGGTCACGTCATGGGTCCCTACAACGCCATTCACAGACGAATTCGTGCCCTAGGAAGAATTTCAGTTCTGGGAACCTCACTGTTTATAATCATGATGCTAGCAGGTAAGTCATTTCCAGCATTTTCTGAAATAGCTTTGGACGTGAATACATTACAATACAATTTTGTAATACTGTACTGGTATTAATCCACTATAATTTTAAATATTCAGCATCAAAGTTTACTTTATAATAGTTTATTTGTAAATAGCTGCGTACGAATGTTCCCAGTCTTTAGTATTTCACTCGTATGTAATCATTGTAGTAGGTTTGCCCATGGCAGCAGCTGCCTGCCGCAATACTACAGCCTAAGGTCATTTGGACTTAGATAGGACTGCCCAGGAAAGATTGATGTTAAGTTTTTCTTTGGTCACCGTTCATTTACTATGCCTACATATACACCAGGCGTATTAGTTACACATGTATTATCCCTTCCCATCAGATAAATCGCAATACTCCCTATTTCTGTTTCTTTGCTTTATGTTTTCTTGGTGCCTGGGCTTGATGTGGGCAGCTTTCTCTGACCTTCCTGGTGTCACTCAAAAAAGATAAATATCCTGTTACCATTTTTGATTGCTGTTGTTTGCCATTTTATTTGGCACTGTTAATCCCCATTTGAATGGGGGTGAACACAGACAAGTTAGTGATGATGAAGTAAGGCTGGATGCCCTTCCTAATGCCCCACGGTGGGCTTGATTATAGATCTGTCATATTCCGAGTTGAGCTGTTTAACCGCTACATGGCCACAGTCCTGTTTCATTGTTATAACCTGTTTAGTATTATATTTTTAATTGATATTCGCTTATATCATTGTTATTCGCCATTTGTGGGAAAGAGGTAACTCTCACGACTCTGATTCGTCAGGTGGAGGGTTTGCGGCTGCTATGGTCTAAGGTTAGAAAGGGCATTTACTCAGGGTAATGGCACATTTGCCAAAACCAAAATCCTTCAGAAGAAGGCACTGCCCTAGCCCTTAGTAGAAAAGGGAGTCTGTTACGTAAAGACGATCACATCACATTTTATGTTACTGTTATTCCTCATTTAAATAGGGATCTATACAGACTGGATGGAGTTGGAGAATTAATGGTGGATACCCTTCCTAACGTCCCACAAATTCTGCATGGAATTTTATTATTTTCTCATCCGCAGAAGTAGCAGCACCTCCAGTCCAAGCCACTCTCCAAGGCTAACGAGACGAGCTGCCACTAGCCCTGGACCCCTTATACCTCCATCAAGACCTCCAGCTATTGACAACTCCCCACTGGTAGAGCCCTGCACAGCCAAAGTAAGTAAAAAAAGAAATAAGTATTTGAAGTTTAATCCTTAAAGGCAGGTACTCTATGGAAAGCATACTGCTCGATTATGTTCGCTTACACAGTAGCGTCCACCCACACTGAGTGCTTTATATAGTGCATTTATCTAAATACATGAGGCTTTTTTCCCCTAATAAGGGGAGTAGCTGAGCAATGGCAAACTACTCTGATTCTTTGAGAAGAGAAAATACAGAGGAGGGGATTCCCAGTCTCATATATAGCACATGAGGGGGAAAAAAATGCTTTGCAGCACCAGAAAACATTGCCATGCCATAGGAAGTGTTCTAGCTCCCATTTTTTGAAACAAGCCCACAAAATTTGAACGCAATTTTGATGTTGCCGGGTACAGTTTGTATGCTTGCGAGATGACACAATCTGCCGTTAAGGGGCTAAAAGAACAAAGGCAGTATGAAGAGTTTCATTTTGCCTCATAGTGTCTTGAATCAGGCTTGTTTTTTGCTCTTCTATGTTTCATTGTTTATCCTCATTATGGGGTGGACACAAGACAGGTTGGGGATGGGAAATGAAAGAATAATATGACCAAGGTACATGGCAAGCAATATTCAAGACTGCAATGTACACTGCTTACATATGCCAGTGGCACAACATACAAGAGCTCTGTGGGAATGTCCAGGATCAGCTGTGGTCTTCTTCAGGGACTCGGGGCTCTATGGCCAGGCAGCTTAAAGAACAACAACACAACATGCATTATGTGAGCTCAGTAGGAAAGCTGGGTATTGGCTGTGGTCTTCCTCAGGGATTCATAGCTTTTCAGCCTGGCCACTTATGGAATAACAACAATAATGGGCCAAATGAACTAAGGCAGATTAAAATTGCTTCATGCTTGAATATTACCGTCTTATGTGTTAATCTCATTTGAAAAGACACTTATTGATTTTAAGTTTTTATTACTAGTCATGCTCTTTGGAGTTCACATTGCCAAAAGCAGTCAGATAAGTTTTAGTTCAAAAAGCGACAAATCTTCTGTATTAAGAGTGCACAGTATTTTACCTTTTACCTCTTGTTTTTCTTCCAGGTAACAATATTAACTGGTGAAGGGGGACGACTCAAACGTAATGTGCCTCTTGTTCAAGGCAGAGATTTTGTGCTCGTGCCTGAATCTCTCTGGAAGGCCTTGCAGACATGGTATGGGGGAACGCCTGCTCTGCCGAGACAGGTAATATTATAGGGTCATTCAGCCGAGACAGGTGAGATTATGTAGATCAGCATGTCACTCTATAAGTCTATTTGGTCATTTTACTTCAGTTAGGGTGTGGATTAGAAGTATTTGGTAGTGTTATCTTTGTTTTATATCTGAAGCGTTACAGGACTCAGGTTTTCATTTCTTTTCCAAATGAACAACATTTTTATAACTTGGGCCATCATTATCTTTTGCTAATCATGCTTTCAAAAACAAAGATTTGTTTTGTCCCCTTTCTTCCAAGTTACTTTTTCAACTTGATAGCTTTCCTGTAGATGGTAGATGTTTCTTGCCTAAAACAGAAGTAAATCAGTTGTAGGTCATTATAGAATGGAAATTGAATCCTTGGAGAGAGTGCAGCGAAGAATGACCAAGATGATACACAATATCAGAAATCTACCATATGAGGACAGATTAAAAAAACTAAATCTACATTCTCTAGAGAGGCGAAGAGTTAGGGGGGATATGATTGAAGTGTATAAATGGTTTAAAGGGATTAACAAGGGAGATATTAATAAAGTTTTAAAAATTCATGATCAAACTAGAACTCGTAATAATGGATTTAAGCTTGATAAATTTAGGTTCAGAAGGGAAATTGGTAAAAATTGGTTTGGTAATAGAGTAGCTGATGCATGGAACAAGCTTCATAGTATGATAGTAAATGCCAATACCTTAGACACCTTCAAATGTAGATTAGATAGACATATGACAGAGGTAGGGTGGGTATGAATAGGTTAGTGCTTATTAGAAAAATCATAAAAAGAAAAATAGAATAAATAAGTAGAGTAGAATAGAATAGGTTAGACATGCTGAAAATACAATTCAAAAATGGAGCTGCCTCGTGTGTGCCAGTAGGCATGTTGCAGTGTCCTCTATTCTTATGTTCTTATGTTCTTATGTTATGTTCTTATGTCTTCATTTTATCTCACCCAACCCTTTTCACGATTAGTTTTGCAACAAGAACACTGAGGAATGGAAGAGTAATTGTCACTCCCCCTTGAAGTATTCTCAACCAACCCTCCACACAGTTTATATTACAACAAGGAACTATGTAATGGAAGGAGTAAGTCTCACCCCAGCCCCTTGAATCATTCTCATCCAACCCTCTTTGCAATATGTTTTGTAGCAAGAAACCATGAAATGGAAGGAGAAATTTTCAGTCCCCCCTTGAATCCTTTCACTCAACCCTCTACACAAGTTGTTTTGCTACAAAAACACTATATAATGGAAGGAGTAATTCTCACTCCCCCCGGAATCATTCTCATCCAACCCTCTACACAAATTGTTTCGCAACAAGAACACTATGTAATGGAAGAAGTAATTCTCAGTCCTTTCTTGGATCATCCTCATCCAACCCTCTGTGCAATTCATTTTGCAGTTGTAATCAACCCCTTTGATTATTCTCACCCAACCCACCACACAGTTTGTTTTGCAATGTAATTAAAGGAGGAATTCTCAGTTACCCCTTGAATCATTCTCACCTAAGCCTCTGTGCAATTTCTTTTGCAATCCAATTAGAGTCTAAATTCTCATCCCCTTCTGAATCAATCTCATCCAACCCTCCACTCAGTTTGTTTTGCTAGAAGAAAACCACTGCAATTCCAGATTTGGAACAACAGTATTTCTCTTTTAATGTAGTTATAGTGAAATACCTGATACTTTTGTTTGATTACCATTCAGCCACATTTATGAACCAGAAATTGTTTGATTAACTTCTTGGGCATCATAGGGACAGACTCACACTCCAGACCCATGAGTTACATTCACCCAGGGGCAGGTCACTATTGCCTCAACTCTTTTGACTTGTGACCAACTGCTAGAATGATTAGAATATAGAGTCACATTACCAGATTATCTATGATCTCTGCAAATTATTCTCACACTTTTTGTTCAGTTATGGCCACCTGCTAGGTTAAGCGGAATACATCATATTGAAAAAAAGCTTAATGATGTAGTGTCTCATTAAAAGAGTATCTTTGGTCTCTGCAGGTTATTCATGGTCGGTCCAGTGGTGAAGTGGAGTTAGAACTATATCCCTTAACACTCCGGCTGTTTCGTCATGCTCAGCAGCAGACTAGAACGCCCAACAACTCGTGGGTAGGAGTCGTTGGAGGTTACGGTGCCGCGGCTCTCAGTAAGTACTATGTAGTTAATATAATTAATACGTTGTCTTCGTAACATGAGGATATAATATGGAGACTAACCCACTTTAAAAGGCATAACAGAAACAGTAAGTGCTCAAATTTTTACCCTTCACCATGCCTCGTCTGGAGGCTCATTGGTGGGTGAAAGAATTTTACTACTTTCTTCCCTTTATGCCTTTTAAAGTGTGAATTAATCTTCTTTATTACAATAGGTTACCTAGACTTTGTGCATGTACTGGGAATTTATAGTAAAATTCTGGGCATTCGTGCAGTTAATGTTTTCTAGTTTTTTTTTTTTATGATTGTGACACCAGGACAGGCAAAGAAAAAAAAAAATCTACCCTCATCAGGCCTGGGTACGAAGAAAACATAGAGAGAACCACAGATCGGGAGTGTATTGTGACTTGTCAGATGTGAAGGGATAATAAGACATGTGCAGCGAATATCCAAGAATATTCGGTGTTGATGTAGGTATAGAAAGAGAACTGTAACTGAAGGAAGACTTAACATCGAACTGTCCTGGACAGTTTTATATAAGTCCAATAGCCCATTCAGGTGTAGTATTGCAACGGGCAGTTGGTGCCATGGGCCATCCTACTACATGGAAGTTAAGGGTTAAGTTAGGTGAAGATAGGTTAGACTTTGTTTTTTTTTTTTTTTCCATGCTACTCCCAGGTAGGCTTTTCTGCCTGTCAGTGGGATCAATCTGGCAATTGATTCTTGAGAAAGTGTGGCTGGGGAATTAAGGCTGGATGCCCTTCCTATCGTTACATTAAGTTTCATACATACCTACAAACATATATAGACATATACTGTACTTATGCAGCGACAAAGACTCGTCCACTTTCAGGGGATATCACAGAAGAGTGTAGCAGATAACTATCATATCATGTTCCCCCAATACTTAAATATACCAAACCAATACTTCAGAAGAGATAAGAAAATGTGTTAATAAATGGCCTCTAATATTCCTGTCACAATGACTATGGAATTGAGAATAATTAACGAGAAAAGAAGATATGTATTGCATGGCTTCCAGTATTCCAGTCACAATGACTAAGAAATCGAGAATAATCAGAGAAAATAAAATATGTAACGCATGGCGTTACGATATTCCAGTTGCAATTACTAAGGAATTGAGAATAGTCAAAAGTAGAAAAGAAAATAGGTTAATAAATGGTTTCCAATATTCCATCACAATGACCGGAAGGAATCGAGAATAATCAAGAAGAGAAAAGGAATTATGTTAATAAATGGCTTCCAATATTCCAGTTGCAATGACTAGGGAATCGAGAATAATCAAGAAGAGAAAAGAGTATATATTAATTATTGGCTTTCAATATTTCAATCACAATGACTAGGGACTTGAGAATAAGCAAGAAGAAAAAAGAATATATGTTAATAAATGGTTTCCAATATGCCAGTCGCAATGACTGAGTAATCGAGAATAATCCAGAAGGAGGTATTTCTACCCACTACCCAGAATAAGAAATGTACCCCTGAAATAGCAATAATTTACCAGTATCAAAGTAGAAGACACACAGTACACCGCATATAACAGGAACTGAGAGTATACCAGCAAAATACTTGATACAAGGGGTACTTGGAATAATATCTTGACAACAAATTTTGGGTACATGTCCCTCAAAGTATGCAGTCAGTTCAAAATTGCCTTGTTCAAAATCCTTGAATAAAAATGTCAGTACAGGTACTTGCATATAAACTATTCTCAGCCTCCTGTATACTTTTGTCCCTCAGCTTATGCGGTCATTTGGTTCCACCCCTCCCTGTGTATGTCAAAATTTGCTTGTGTTTACACCAAATAAAAGTGTCTGCTTTGTATATGGCCTAATCCTAATCTCCTGTGGAATGTAGATCATTCCTAGATTAAACTCTTATGTATAAAAGTGTCAGTATACTGCATATGGTCTATTGTTAATCTCCTGTGCACTTTAAATCTTTCCTAGATTAAATATATATAAAATTGTCAGTGCATTGGATATGACCTAGTCCTAATCTCCTGTATACTTTAAATCATGCCTGGATTAAATTTTATATATTAAAGCGTCAGTGCTGTGCATATGACCTACTCCTAATATCCTGTGTACTTTCAATCATGCCTAGCAAACTTCACCTAATACAAGTTATTCTGACAGTAGATACAATTACACTCTATATATGAAAGTGTCAGTGCTTTACACATTACCTATCCCTAATTATCTGTGTGATTTAAATTATGCCTAGATTACTGAAATTTACTTAAACTTCACCTATTGCATATTATTCTGACAGTAGATTGATCAGAGTTTTATGTAGTTTGATGTTGAACTTGAAGATTTGTTTATCTGTAGCTGTTCACCATGCGAACGTTAAGGTACAATGATGCTGCCAAGCAAAATATAATTTGTTTCCTTTTAATTCTAGTTTCCATATTAGTTTCACACGCAATCCTGTTCTGCCATTGTTAATAAAATAGAAATATATTTACAGAATTAGGGAAAGATCATGCCATGGGGGCGTTATCAGTTGCGTGTCCCCTAATTCTAGGGGAAATTGCTCATCTACCTCATCTCGTTGAGTCTGAGAAAACTATCGTCTCAGTTTTAAATACAAATGGTAAATATTGTCAAATACGTCTGGCAAGTATCATTTGAGTAGCTGGCAAGTATTAGCACTTATCAGTGGTATTGTACCACCAGCTGCAGGTCTCTTGACTTGAGAATCTCGTAGAAAAACGACATTAGATTCCTTTCCTTTAGTGCCATCTCTTCTCGTACACCCCTAAGATATTCATGTGTATCATGTATGTGAATGTGCAGTGAGGGATTTGTTTTGAATAGTTTTGGTGTTTTGTTTAGCAGTGGCACAATTTTAAACTTCACTGAGGTATATTTTAAGGCAATTTTTTTCATTCATTTTTGCAACATAGGTCTTTTCTTTTCTTGAGCCAAAGTTTAAGATTTGTGATTCGTCTTTGGTGATCAGTTGACAGTTACGAGCATTTATTCTTGCTTTTCTCATTGACTCAAAATAAGTCTGCATGCTAATATATCTTGTCCATTAGAAAATAGTTTGTATCACTGAGAGTAGAAATCATTCCAGGTTGCAGGGGAGAAATAAGTCTGCCCTTTTATTCCATATATTTCATAGGAGGCACTTGAAAGAGATATTTGTGGTAGGGGGGAAGAGATACACACCCGCGCTGCTCTGTGCGTCATAAGAGTGTACTTAACATTTCAAATTTGCCTTGGCTGGCAGCCCTCTCCTTCATTATAATAATTTGGGGTGTGATGAAACCCTTTTACCTCCCTGGTATATGTTCTGCTGTGGTCATATTACTAGCTCCAGAGGAATAGGGCATGGTATTGACAAATAAAGTACAAAAATGTAGTGCTGTTTTTAATGCATATGTTTATTTTTATTTTAACAACCATATGTGAATAGGAATGGACTCTTCTATGTTATCAAACATTGGATATATAGCAGAGAATATTTTATTTGTGATAACTCTATTGCGTGCTGCTTATCATTGAAAATAACATATTCATGACTATATTTGAGTGGCAGCAAGTACAGTTGTCCCTCTTCTTTTGGTGTTCCTCATTTTGCACTCTCCTCCATCTTACACTGGTCCTCTTATTACACTGCCGCCCCTCATCTTACACCGTTGCTGAACTAACACTGTCATCTTTTTCAATCACTCATCTTACACTGTGCCTGATCTTATACTGGCCTTCATCTTTCACTGTCCCTCATCTTACAATGTGCCTCATCTTGCACTTTCCTTTATCTTACACTCTCCCTCATCATTCACTGTCCCTCATCTTTCACTGTCTCTCATCTTATGCTGTTAGGTGGTTCTACTACTCCCCGTGTAAGTAAAAAATAACCTATGTTCAAGACCCTTATATAAATGTGTCTATTCTTTGCATATAACCTATTCCCAAGCTCTTATTTATTTTAAATATGCCTAAATTAGTATACCACACATAAAATTTGTTTAATGCAATTTAGATTAATGGAAAAACAGCACTGTAGTTTTTATAATATATATTTTAGGGATATGTTTTCTGAAGTTTTCCAAATTTTCTTAGTGTATTTGTTCAAAACTACACTATTTAAAATCGGGTAAGATGAGGGACAACTATCTGTTTTTAGAAATAAGAAATTTTTGAGGATTTTTTTACATTCATTAAGTAATGCATTGACTTCACTATATATTGTAATGACTAGAACAAAGAATCGTTCCTCTTTCAGATTCAGCGCCATATTACGTCACATCATTACCTAGTACTAGTTCGTCGTCACCTAAAAGATACTTGGCATATTTGGCTGCATTTAGTCGGTTAGCAACGCTTCGTCAAGTATACGAATATCTAGCTGCAAAGCTGCGGTTACGAATAGAAGACATGAGACTTTGGTGCGTCAGAGATGAGGTAAGAGATGCTGTTTATAATTTAGTTATTACCGTTGTTGTAGCTGCTCCCTAAACTGCCTGGCCGAACAGCCGTGAGTCCTTGAGGAAGGCGACTGCCAATCCCAAACTCTGTTAGAGCTCTCAGGTTGTGTATGTTGTGTTGTTGGTGCATGTGGTTGTAAGCAGTGCAACCTTGGTAATGTATTTGATTGCATGAGATGATGTGTTACTTCTGGACACGCTGCATTGACAGAGCTGTCCAGCCCCTTCTGATAGCTCAAAAGGGCAGGATAGTGTCCACGTCACAGCCTGGCCAGGTGGACTGTCTGTAGGATAGATGTTAAGAGGTTGCTCATGCAGTTGTGTGTTATCAATGAGTAACTGGATTATATATATATATATATATATATATATATATATATATATATATATATATATATATATATATATATATATATATATATATATATATATATATATATATATATATATATATATATATATATATGTTTGCGCAGGCTGATTTGGGGTGGGCGAGGGGGAAGAGTACTGTTGTCCCTGGCGTTGGAAGAGAAAACTTCTGTATGGTTTTTCCTCTGTGTTGTAAGAATGGACAGAATTTAGAGATTTTGCTTCCTTATTCTGAATAATGCCCTAGAATGCATTAAAGACATATTTAATTGGATTAAGTTGAACTTTATGAGTGTGTGTGTTGTGATGGAGGAGAGAGTTGGGACTTGTGTTTGATCCTAATGTGGGGTGTTAGGAAGGGCTTCCAGCCTTAAGTCCTCATCTCCAACCTGTCCACATCCATCCCCATTTGACTAAGGAACAGTAGTAACAAATAAACGGCAAACAGTTTGCAATTGTCAAAGATTGTATTTCCCCCTTCTGGAGAGGGGCAAGAGTACTTCCTCCATATTTCCCTTTCATAAGAAATGACTGAAAGGGGCACAGCAAGGAGACTGGGAAACCCCTCCTCTGGATTTTCTTCCTGCAAAGACTTCGCCACCCTCCTTATAAGAGGAAATTTGGCTCTTTTATATACAGTATATATATATATATATATATATATATATATATATATATATATATATATATATATATATATATATATATATATATATATATATATATATATATATATATATATATATATATACACCCAGTGATCCTTCGCTGGATCGCGTTTCTTGGCTCGCGATTTCACTGTACCACGGTTTTTTTTTTTGGCAAATTATTATTATTTTTTTTTTTTTTTGGTATATGCAAAAATATTAAAATATAAAAAAAATTGAAATTCTCAGTATTTTCATTTTTTTATTGAAAAAACATATTTCATTATCAAATTGATAAAAAAAAATTTATTTCCCAGCCTACGAATACTAAAACAGTAAAAAATAGTAAAAAACATAAATTTAGATATACGTACGTACAGTAGAACTCACGGTATTGCATCATGCGAAATAGTGTCCGATAGCGTACAATGTATTGGGGTCGCTTGCATATATATTTATATATCCAGTAGTTTCATGATTTTATTGATAAATAAACGTATTTCTTAGCCTAAGAATAATAAAACAGTAAAAAATAGTAAAAAACATAAATACTAACAGTATTGCAACATGTAAAATACGATACCGCTATCAGTGTTTCGGACAAAGGCTCGTTCAGTCTAACTCACGTGTGCGCGGTTCACGTTGTGCTTATTAATATGTTTTGCTTGTGATTTTTTTACTCGCATATTTTAACCTTTGCAATGCCTCCCAAGCATCCTTCATCTTCTAAGGCTTCTTGTAGTGAGCCTAAGCGGCAAAGGAAAATGTTAACCATATCAGATAAGGTAAGTTTACCTATCACGTACATATAAATTTACGTTGCATGCTGTTATTTATAAAGTAAAGGGTGGTTTTTAACAGTGCAGGGATGGTTTATACAGTAAACGTAAAAATAATTGTAAAATACCTATGTACATAAGTATGTCATAAATTTACGCTTGCATGCTGTTATTTATGAAGTAAAGGGTGGTTTGTTAACAGTACAGGGAGGGTTTATACAGTTTATACGGTGTAAACGTAAAAATAAATTAAAATATCTATGTACATATAGGCTGATCCTACTCCACGTTTTCCTGTCTCGCGCCGGGTCCCGGAACCGAACCCTCGCGATAATGGAAGGAACACTATATATATATATATATATATATATATATATATATATATATATATATATATATATATATATATATATATATATATATATATATATATATATATATATATATATATATATATATACATACACCTTGTTCCTTTTATACACAATTTTTTATCCGTGAAATTGAAATAACGCCCCCAAAAATAATAGTAAAAAACTCGGATTTCGCGAATAACGCCCCCCCCCAAAAGAGAGAGACAGAGAGAGAGATTTTTTTTTTTTTTTTTTTTTTTTGTGACACCAGGATGGACCAAAAAATGATGAAATAAAACAGCCTTTATCAGGCTGTAAAGAGAAACAGATGGAGAGTGTAATGACCTGTCAGATTTGAAGAGATTATAAAAGATGTGTCATGAATATCCAGCTCTCTGCTGGGTTTTAATATACCTCTGCATTACTCTCATGATGTCTATTCCAAAAATTCTCCTTAGATATTATTATTATTATTATTATTATTATTATTATTATTATTATTATTATTATTATTATTATTATTATTATTTTTAACCATAATTTTCCTTTGATGATGATTGTGGAGATTATTATTATTATTATTATTATTATTATTATTATTATTATTATTATTATTATTATTACGAATTTGTAATTAAACCATTATTTTTACAATAAATAAGGTAGTTTTGGTTGAACGAACAAGAGTTAACTCTCTCTCTCTCTCTCTCTCTCTCTCTCTCTCTCTCTCTCTCTCTCTCTCTCTCTCTCTCTCTCTCTCTCTCTCTCTCTCTCTCTCTCTCTCTCTCTCTCTCTCTCTCTCTCTCTCTCTCTCTCTCCAACATTCTATTCTACCCAATAGGGTGGGTGTATATGTAATGTATAATGATGATGATCTTTTCTTATCGTAATCCTCTTTGTACTGGTGGTAGAAGCCTCCGCGGGTGCTTATTTACTATATTAAAAAAAAAAAAAATTAATATAGTAAATGAGTGTCCGCGGAGGCTTCTTCCGCCAGTACAAAGAGAATTACGATAAGAAAAGTTCACCATCATTATACATTATATATACACCCACCCTACCTCTGTCATATGTTTATCTAATCTACATTTGAAGGTGTCTAAGGTATTGGCATTTATTATCTTACTAGAAATACTCTACGGTATTAGCAAGCCAATTTTCACCAATTTCCCTTCTGAACCTAAATTTATCAAGATTAAATCCATTACCCATTATGAGTTCTTGTTTGATCATGAATTTTTAAAACTTTATTAATATCACCCTTGTTAATCCCTTTAAACCATTTATACACCTCAATCATATCTCCCCGAACTCTATACCTCTCTAGAGAATGTAGATTAAGTTTTTTAATCTGTCATATGGTAGATTTAGGCATTGTATAATTAATTTTTGTTTTTGTTTTTTAGTCTTGCTTTGGTTATTTATAATTTTTATTTTATCTTTGTTTACATTTGCAGATAGAGATTCGTTCTCCTGCATCGTCCTCCTCTTCTACCTCATAAGTTACTTGCTCACGGCCACCATGCATGTCCCAGTGTACTGTATAACTGTTGCCCACTGCATAATAGAGTAAAGTATAGTAATGTATGTTAATTTCCAGCTGTAAAGTGAATATGAATATCTTTTGTATACTCTTAAAAATAGATACAGGGCTTTCTGCTTTGCCATGTAGTAATAAAATATGTTTTTTACTTATATCTTTGGCATGGTGTGTCTATGTAAGGTTTGGAACGTATCTATGCCCTTTATCATTGTTTCCTATGGAAAATAACTCGTTTTTTCACGCGATTTTCCATTTTCCCGACACTTCTGAGAACCTATCTAGGCGTTATTCTGAGAACTAGGTGTATATATATATATATATATATATATATATATATATATATATATATATATATATATATATATATATATATACATACATACAGTAATCCTTCGCTATATCGCGGTTCACCTATCGCAAATTCAGTGCATCGCGGATTTTTTGTGGGGGGAAAAAATTTATTTTTCCTTTTTTAGATTGTGACACCAGGACGGGCCAATAAAATAAAACAGCCTTTATCTAGCTGTAAGAAAAACAGAGATGGAGAGTGTAATGACCTGTTAGATGTGAAGGGATTATAAAAGATGTGTAATTAATATCCAATTCACTGCTGGGTTTTAATATACCTCTGC
>JAXCGZ010016056.1:27500-32816 GCA_037179515.1 Halocaridina rubra | reverse complement strand
AAAGGAGATATGGCAACAAACCTGGGCCTGCAGCAAGGACAGCGAGGGAGTGAAAAAAAATGAATCCCCGAGGGAAACCGTGGAATCGCACCTAGCAAGAATTCATGAGCAAGGGACAGGGAAAACAAAAGTCGTCCTAGACAGAGAAAAAATAAAAGTCGTCCTAGACAGAGAAATTAAAAGTCGTCCTGGACAGAGAAATTAAAAGTCGTCCTGGACAGAGAAAACGAAAGTCGTCCTAGACAGAGAAATTAAAAGTCGTCCTGGACAGAGAAAACGAAAGTCGTCCTAGACAGAGAAATTAAAAGTCGTCCTGGACAGAGAAATTAAAAGTCGTCCTAAGACAGGGAGAACAGTCCTAAAAAAATAAAAGTTTTAAACTACTTTAAAAAACCATGTAATCTTGATGAAATCCCAGAAACAAGGAGATCCCCATACATGTCATAACTGTAGTGAAAAGAGAGGAAAAGAAACACAGAAATATTTTAAAATATTTTAATAATACCTTTAGAAGCCACGTAAACGAGAAAGAAAAATAATCCCTATACATGTCCAAACTTTAGTGAAGAGAGAGAGAAGGGTATTTAAGAATCCCTTATTAGTTAATTAAAGTTACCCCCGTATTAGAACTGAAAAAATGGGAAAGAAAATGTCCCCACCGTCTTTGTCCACTGTGCTAAACGACAAAATATTTTTATTTTTATGTTTATTTTTTTGTTTTACTAGCTTTAAGATAATTTTAAGCGAAAAACTCAGAGTCTCCCTTAGATATAGTTTTGAATAAGTGCCGTTGATAAATTGTATGATTTGAACTAAGATTAATAAGTTGTTTTTCTGCTTAAATAATATTAGTGTTTTGTTTTAGCATTATTATTATTTGAATTATGATTTAATCTTTGTGTCCATTAAGTTCTCCTATCCCTTGGTCTCTGAATAGCAATATAATATGAAAGTAACAAATGTTTTGTTTGAGGATAAATTGTATGATTTGCACTAAGATTAATAAGTTGTTTTTCTGCTTAAATAATATTAGTGTTTTGTTTTAGCATCATTATTATTTGAATTATGATTTAATCTTTGTGTCCATTAAGTTCTCCTATCCATTGGTCTCTGAATAGTAATATAATATGAAAGTAACAAATGCTTTGTTTGAGGATAAATTGTATGATTTGCACTAAGATTAATAAGTTGTTTTTCTGCTTAAATAATATTAGTGTTTTGTTTTAGCATTATTATTATTTGAATTATGATTTAATCTTTGTGTTCATTAAGTTTTTATATTAAGTGGTCTCTGAATAGTAATTGCATATCGAATAGTAAATGTTTCGACTTTACACACAGTAAAACATGTTTTGTTTCAGGAGTAGTTTTAAGGCCAAATTTTAAAATAAATTAATGCCCATAGTAACAATAAGAGTAGAAATTATAAGATAAGGTTTCTTATAGAAATTACTATTGATGTTATGGTCTATTGCATTTTACATGTTTATACATGCTAATACTCTACTTAATTGTTTGCTAATGTTCTAAATGAGTCATAATTCTACTGTAATTAACTCAATTTTGTCTTTTAAAGAAACGAGAGAAGTAGATGAATTAATGTTTTGATTTAAACTGACTTTTGATCTTAATTAATGTTTGATATTAGTTACACACTGAAATTATACTATATATATATTATGTTTGTATAATTTGTTTAGGGTTCATAGAAATAGGATTTCTTAGATGATAGCTTAAATAATTCGGCCCCATTTCTATTGTAAACTAATGTTAGCTAGGATATGTCCACGAGCTCCCGGAAAATTAGCCCATGCTTCGACTGAAATAAGAGATATTTCAGTTTTGGTTGGGAGGGATGTCGTATGACTTCCGTCATGCTGAAGCCAGTCCGTCATGCTGAAGCCAGAATCTGAAACTTGTAACAAATCTTGAGGGGTAACGGTTGGTCGAGGGCACAGATATTTTATTACAATGTTTGTAGAAAGTGTCAAGGAGATATATGACCGGAACCATGAGACTTAGGAGAGGGTAGGAAAGGCCAGGAAGTTAGCCATTTCCTAAACCACAAGAAACACAAACATGTGGCCCGTACGTATGTACATGCCCTGGAGAGATGCCCAATAGCTCCTCCCCGGAAATAGGAGGGACTCCACTTCGAACCTGGCGTTGATTTGCAGGACTAGATGTCACTTGATTTCATTGGCAGGATTGGATGTCAAGCCACGCCCTGCCCCTGGGGGTATTTCAAGAACCACCCAGGGCAGACACAGTTAGAGTTAGAGACCGGGCCTTGCCAGCAGCAGAGTTAACACAGTACAGCTGAGTTAGCCTCCCCCTCTTGGGGGTAGGACTCAGGAATTAGTCGTGACAGGAACTGTAGTAATAGGAGCTCTGAGTACATAGATGTTAAAATAAGAATAAACTATGAATAAGAAGATGTCTTTCACCAACCACGCTACCATAAGTATAATAATATAACGTAGGAGCAAATCCCCTACGTCAGTGGTGACACTCGGTGGGATAGCAAAACCCCTACGTCAATCCCTCCACATCTGACAAGACACAATACTCCCCATCTCTGTTTCTCTTTATGTTTTCTTCGTGCCCAGGCTCGATGAAGGCAGATTTATATTTGTTTTTTTTTGGCCCCTCCTGGAGTCACAACCTTAAAAAAAAAAAAATACTATGCTGGCTAGCATAGTACAGTATATCATTTTAACAGACCTCGTACTGATAAACCTAGGAGGATACTGGCATTCCTGATGTGGAATCCTCTCCCAACTTAACAGGTATAATGAGTACACTGCATGAATATGTGAGTAAACCTCATAACAGTATCTTCACAAGTTCAACTTTGATAGAGAATATAGGGATATAATGTCCCTCATGTAAGTCAAATTAAAAACAAAATATAAAAAATAAAATAGTGACAGAGTTACATGCTGAGAACAAACTGCTGTCTGCAAATCATTTTCTTCATTTACCAATGGACACTGAAACAGCACCATTACATAATTTAACACAGCCATAGAATACCAGCTTAAAACTTAGATTTTGAAAATTTGCCTCATGGGTAAGATTATCTGCAATGACGGCACTTATCTAGATTAAAATCAACACTGTTAATAGATTGGTTACTTTAAATATGATTCTCTTATAGTATATAAAACCTTAAAATATAAAACAAATTCCATTTCAACCAAACTTAATCTACATAACAGCATTGAACATACTGTAACTGAAATCCTATATTCCCACTTACAATTGTTTTCCTGCATCTAATGATAATTAATGTAGAGGTTTTATTCCGTCAGTATACATAACCCTAACAACCTGATGATATAATAGTTTAGGTGACAAATTATTAACATCAGTAGGGGCAGCCAGTCTTAATTCCCCAGCTCCAACCTGTCTGTGTCCACTCCCATTAGAATGGGGATTAACAATGACATATAATGACAAACATATATCTTAAAAGGTCAATTATTTATACGAAATGGCCTCTGCTTATGTGCCTCAAGACCAATTATTAATTCTGTAATTTCCTCCTCCTTATCAATACTTTCTAAATTGGAGATAGACATTATATAAAAGGAAATGTATATCATAAAGGATTGAACTTTGATGAGCATAATGAAAAATTTAGCAAGGTATATGTCATGACAATATGAAAAAATGAGTAAATGCTTATACTATCTCATCTTAAGTTCAGAAAACTCTCATAACCTTTATTGTCATATGTGTTACTTGGTCTGGTTAGTTGGTTATTTTGACCCAATGTTAAGAAACTAGCTGATAATAGATCATGTTATTTTTTGTTTTCCATAGTTTTTCAAAGTATTGTATCATATCACGACTTGGGAGTGTGAAAATAAACAATTAACAAATATGGTTATTAATGTCCTATAAAAGTATCCCAATTAGGACAGGTTAAGTTGTAATTGGATGCTAGTGGCTCTATGTAAAGCATAGTGATAATATACAAAATTGTCCTCATATTAAAGAAAGTGTAACAGTATTATATATACAACAAACAACTAATTGTTGAAAAATTGGGTAAATATTTCCTTTTACATACCTCTGTTAAGAAAAAAAAAACTATTTCAGCTTAGTTAAGCTAGTTATGTTAGTTACCCCCAATGAAGAAAAGAGATGATAATCGAATTACTGTACTTACTTGTTTTAGACGTTTTTTCAATGTTTTATAGTTTCATTACACTTGGGAGTGTAGAAGCAAACGTTTTATTTTTGTACTATATTCATAAATCAAAATTAGTCCCCATTTGAATGGAGGTGAACGCAGACATGTTGCTTCAGCGTTATTAAGTTTAGACGCTCTTCCTACGGCCCAGCAGCAGGATCGAACCCATGTTTGTCAGGCTTGCCACTTCCCAAAGAGCACGCTTTACTACTGAGATTACCATGCCAAAGATGGAAACTGGGAGTTAGCAGTATGCTTCCACTGCCGAAATGACTTAGTTTGATGTACACAAGAGTTAACGTTAAATAAAGGCACAGCATAAGTTTAATCTCCACTCTGCTACACTTACAGCATACTTGGCTAAACTACAAAGTCTTATATATAACCAATTATCTATTAATTTGTCTGTATACACTGGCTCAGTTCCCCTTTGCAAGGAGGGCGGCAGAACCAAAGAACACACACTCCTTTTAGCTCCTTGGGGCTAAAGGGTCGCCATTACCCCCACTATCCTGCCTTGTTCATCCGCAGAGTAGGTGGGCAAGGATCTTCTGTTGTGAGACCCGACAGCCGCAGCTAATTTACTTCCACTGCTTCATCACACGACTAGCAAAGTATCATAAAATTGCAAAATTACACTATTCTCGAATATGAAAAAAAATTCGTGTTTTCTCAACTCTAAAACTAATTACCAAATCATTACGGACAGATCACCAACATTCTATTACCACCTAACCTGACCCTATGTGTGTACGCCCAAGATTTTCGTGTACAGACGAGGTGTAAACATGTATTAATGGCTAGGAAATGTTAAATAAAAAAAACTCTCAGGGGAGTAGTGGTGCAGTACGAGGCCAAACCTATATGAACGACCTACCTTGATGTAACATTAACTACCAAACCTATTTAATCAGATTTTTCCTTCTGGGGGTAAGTACACATTTACTCTCAAATGTACTAAACATACTATAATTAACTTATAAAACACTATACATACCTTTTACTGTGGGTTTCTTGAACATATTCATTGTGCAAAACTAATTATACAGACGTAAACTATGACAAATAATCACAAGACCTTCGTCTGTTTCTCAGCTACAGTACTTGTGACAAGA
>JAXCGZ010016056.1:10000-20000 GCA_037179515.1 Halocaridina rubra | reverse complement strand
ACGATTAGATAGATACTCGTTAAACCAGCTTGGATCAATATTTAAGTTAATACATTTACTTAAAAGAATTTCATGGTTTACACTGTCGAAGGCTTTTGATAAGTCTAATAAAATTAGTAAAGATATTTTTTTCATATCTATATTATTATATATACTATTCGTAACTTTAAGCAGTGCAGTTTCCGTCGAGAGTTTTGGTCTGAAACCATGTTGGCTAATCGTTAGTAGTCTATTTGATTCTAAATATGACATAAGTTGGCATGCAACAATTTTTTCTAATATTTTAGAGAAAATGGGTAGCAGGGAAATGGGACGATAGTTTGTCACATCTTCTCTGTCCCCCTTTTTATGCAGAGGTATTACATGTGATATTTTCCAAGAGTCAGGAAACTTTTTAGTAACAATGGAAGTGTTCATAATAGTTAGAATATAGGATGCAATCATGGGTAGAGCATCTTTGATGAACTGAAATGGTATACCATCTGAACCATAAGAGCCAGAGTTTCTTAGGCTCTTTATGGTAAGAATTAGGGTAGCACAATCTATAGGAGTTAGCTTGAAGTACTCTCTTGTGTTTTCATTGGAAGAATTGTCATTTAAGCAATTACTCATATTCACTGAGTTGATGTTTTCTTGGGTTTTTTCATATGTATTTTTGCCAACGTTAGCAAAATAGTTATTAAAGTTATCTGCTTTGTCTTTCAACTCCGTAATATTTTCATAACTTTCTGAGGTACTCTTTTCATTTGGTATCATGCTTCTTATCACTTTCCATGTTGCTGCTGTATCATGTCTAGAGTCATTAAATTGTTTTTTGTAAGTCATTTTTACTTACACTGATGAGAGATCTGACACGTTTCTTTTCTGTTTTATAACGTTCTCGGAGAGTCATATCATATCTATTCATTTTTAGCTCTTTTTGTATTTGATTTCTGATTTGCATTGCCTCTTTGATGTCATTAGTTAGCCAGGGGGCTGAGGGGCGGGTTATTTTTCTTGTTACAATGGGTTTACAACTATCTTAGCATTCAAGGAAGACTTTTGTTAAAATCTCAACCTGCAAATCGACGTTATCTGTGTATTTAATTCTGTTAAGTGCATTTGTGTTGTTGATTAATGTTTCATTTTAGCATTTAATTCAATTCCCAATCTCATTCGGGTCTTACAATAACCAAACAAGCACATTACATATGTGAAAACATGAATCATTATTACCCCGACCGGAACTCGAACTTATGACTTATAATTACTAAGTCAAGGCGCTACCAACTACACACCACAGAAGGTATAAAAGGAATCCAACCTTATAGCTTATATCTGCTATACTTAGGGATGAACGCATTCTAACTGAATGCCACTGTGTTCATATTACAGATTCCTCAACCTCACTCGTGGCTTCATTTTAGCATTTAATTCAATTCCCAATCTCATTCGGGTCATACAATAACCAAGCATGCACATTACATATGTGAAAACATAATTTTTAACCCTGACCGGGACTCGAACCTAGGACTTATAATTACTAAGTCAAGGCGCTACCAACTACACACCACAGAAGGTATAAAAGGAATCCAACCTTATAGCTTATATCTGCTATACTTAGGGATGAACGCATTCTAACTGATTGCCACTATGTTCATATAATATATATATATATATATATATATATATATATATATATATATATATATATATATATATATATATATATATATATATATATATATATACCCCGCTATCCTTTTTTCAATTCATATTATTTGGTGCACTGATCATTTTTTTCCTTTCTTAAAATTAATCCGAACTGGAATCGAGTTGAAGGCAAGACAAGTTGGAGCTGGGGAATTAAGGCTGGATGTCCATTCTAATAACCCGCAGTGGGCTCCAACATGCAAATGTCATTTTCTGAATAAAGTTGAGCGCTCTAATAATTATGCTACTGTGGTCCCCACTTTACACTGATTAAAATGTCTTAATAATGATAATGTAAACGAGAAATGGTTTGAGATTAATTTTCCTATTTTCTATATCATACTAAAACAGAGTTAGGAATAGCGTCTTAAATATATATGTACTGTATATTACATTTTACAAAATTAAGCAACCACCTTTTCCAATTTCGCGTAGGTTAAAATGTCAACTACTCATCTTTTAACAAATACAAAGTGAACAACTCAATTGTATCAAATTAATTCAACCTTTGAAATTATTTTTTCCAACAAACACAGTCTCCAAATCATCTGTACCTTTTGGAAAGTCTTCTAATCATAAAGAAAGTACTGTACTTAAAACCAGCACTGGAGGGGACAAATCTGTAAGCAGTAACAAAACATAGAACTTTAGTGATTTAATTGATGGAAAATCTTGACTGCTGACGCACTTGGGGTTCTTCATTCCAATTGGATATAGGCCGAGGACCTCACTCGCTTTTGCAACAAACCTCGAGATTTGCAATGCGTCCAATTGGAATACTAATGGACATCGAGGTCGCTTTAAATCACGCCAGTGATATAATTCTCATGGACTAGTAGTTCAGATTTCCTTCCATTTCATAAATTCCTTCTAAAGAATCCTCATTTTTGTCACCATTATAAGGCTGGACTTTCTTCTTCTTCTTAGGATGGGATAGGATAGGAGGGAATTGGAGGGAAAGGCACGAAAATTAGAGAGAAAAAAAAGAGGGGCAGACCCTCGTGCCAAGTTTTGATATGGAATTCAGATTCTCTCTGGACACATTAAAGCAAGTACATATGACTGGATGCCTATCGCAGTGGTCACTTTGCCAAAGTCGAACATTCTAACACTACCCTTCTATGGTCCCAAACAGATGCTTACAGACTTCTCCAATTCTAAATTGCGATGCGAGCATAGACCTAACATTCATCTTCATCTGTACTGATATTTGTTAACTTACAAAATGCAATTTGGTTGCCAAATTTTTCAGTAACCCAAGATTTTTTGGTCATTTAACTTCAGGAACTTAAATACTGTTCATAGTTTGTCCGAGCTATTATTTTTCATTGAGCAGGAAATTCTTCCGCCATCATAAAAGTTTACTCGTTATCAGCAACATTTGCCAAAATAAAATTACTTATGCTGCAGACACGAAGCACTTCAACGGTTTTGTTTCCCTAGAGCAGCACTGCCAACTCAAAATGGTTTTTATATGCCACAACAATGAACTTATAAAATCCATTACAACCGGCAAATTTATTGCCTACAAGACAAGCATGACACAATGAACTTAGAATTTTAAAAAATTGGTAACAAATTTCGATCACAGCACCAAAGATCACAATGAAGGTACTGTACTCAAAGGTGAACCGATTAATATTTAGAAAGTCATCTTTCAGGATTTTATAAACGGGACATGCATTACATAAATTCCATCACTTTAAAAAGCAATTTACATACTGGGTAAATATCAAATATGTTTCAAATGGCTTTCAGAATCGAGAATTATGCATCACTACTGTCAGCAATATGTAAAGGTTATCTTACATTATTACTAGGAAAATTATACATCCAAATAATTATTTAATTTTATTCCTTTCTAACAAGAAACTAATCTGGTGAATTTGGAGTCAAACCAAAGGAAGAGGAGGAATGCGGTGCTTGAGAGCAACTACATGGTAGTTAAAAAAATGGAATGAAATGTATGTCTGGTCCTCTGATTTTGACAATACTGTGGATTACTAAAGTTGAGGCAAAGGATGCCACATAAATAGTACCAAAGTTGAGGCAAAGGATGCCACATAAATAGTTCCAAGATATAAAAAACTTACCATAAAATTTTACTTAAAAATTCCAAAATCTCAGCTTGATGTTTTAATCATATTCTCCTTCAATTTCTCCTTCCTCTTCAAATTCCGCTTCATCATCAGCAGTAGCTTCTTGATATTGTTGGTATTCAGACACCAAATCATTCATGTTACTCTCTGCCTCTGTGAACTCCATTTCATCCATGCCTTCTCCAGTATACCAATGTAAAAAGGCTTTGCGCCTGAACATAGCTGTGAACTGTTCACTTACTCTCTTGAACAGTTCCTGAATGGCGGTAGAGTTACCTATGAAAGTAGAGGCCATTTTCAAGCCACGTGGGGGTATGTCACACACAGCAGTTTTGACATTGTTGGGAATCCATTCCACAAAGAAGGATGAATTTTTATTCTGGATATTGTACATTTGATCGTCCACTTCCCTCATGGACATCCGACCACGGAAGATTGCAGCAACAGTGAGGTAACGGCCGTGGCGAGGATCACAAGCAGCCATCATGTTCTTGGCATCAAACATTTGCTGTGTAAGCTCTGGTACTGTGAGTGCACGGTATTGCTGAGATCCTCTGGCAGTGAGTGGGGCAAAGCCAGGCATAAAGAAGTGAAGACGTGGGAAGGGTACCATGTTGACAGCCAGTTTTCGGAGATCAGCATTAAGCTGGCCAGGGAAACGAAGACAAGTGGTCACACCACTCATTGTTAGAGATACTAAGTGGTTCAGATCGCCGTAAGTAGGGTTGGCAAGCTTCAAAGTTCTAAAGCATATGTCATATAAAGCTTCATTGTCAATGCAGTAGGTTTCATCAGTATTTTCAACCAGTTGATGGATAGAAAGAGTAGCATTGTAAGGTTCAACCACAGTATCAGACACCTAAAAAGAAGAATATCCACTTACAACTTTGTATAAGATCCCAGTTATCAGAGCTATACATATACTGTACACTTAAAACATCAATAGTAGTATTTAATATTAAAGATACATAGCTTTGAATTGGCAATGTTGTTCATCTTACCTTTGGAGATGGTACAACAGAGAAAGTGACCATGATACGATCAGGGAATTCTTCACGAATTTTGGAGACAAGAAGGGTTCCCATACCAGAGCCAGTGCCACCACCAAGAGAATGTGTCAGCTGAAAGCCCTGGAGGCAGTCACACTTCTCAGATTCTTTTCTCACTACATCCAACACAGAGTCCACCAATTCAGCACCTTCAGTATAATGGCCTTTAGCCCAGTTGTTACCAGCACCACTCTGACCTGGAAATTAATACCACACTTGAATCATCTACCATATTATAAAGATTAAGACAACTACATCTTGCTTACAACAGTATCATAATGTGATATAAATCAGACATTTATATGCAGTAGATCAATAATTAGGTGTGCACATATGTAGCATATCAAACTTAATGTGGCATTCCAAAGTACGCATTATTTCCGATAAAATGCTGTACTTGAGAATGCAATTACCAATCCATGAAACTGAGTGAAAGCAATGGCAATTTCCATTTTAGTCACATTTGAATTGAAGAAAAATATGAAATCTTCAAAAGCTAAATATATCACAAATATTAGTTTACACAAACTGTCATCTTTACCTTTAATAAAACTTTAAAAAAAGGCGTCATTTCTTACCAAAAACAAAACTATCAGGCTTGAATAGCTGTCCATGAGGGCCAGCTCTCACACTGTCCATTGTGCCTGGTTCTAAGTCAACTAAGATGGCTCTAGGAACGTATTTCCCCTGATTGCCTTCATTGTAGTAGACGTTAATTCTTTCCAACTGCAAATCCATGAGGTCCTTGTCAACCCCGGCGGTATACTCTCCAGTTGGCTGAATTCCATGTTCGTCACTGATAATTTCCCAAAACTGAAAACAGAAATACAGTATTAATAAGTCTGATCATTGAAATAAATGCTGCTATAAAAAGAACTTTGCATTATTGATAAAAGAAAAATTCATCAGCGCCTTTACTGAAATTGAAAAGTCGTTTCTGAAGCACTAACTTCAAATTAGCTTTCAATTTAATCCGGCAGAACTGCAAATGGACTCTTCTTCTTCGTCTACATCTTTTCCCACTTTTATGTGGTGTCGATGTTTCTGGCCAGTGTTCTCCATATGTTCCTGTCCCATACCTTATCACCCATCAAACCTTTAGACCTCAGGTCGTCATTGATGCAATCCATCCACCTACGCTTTGGTCTCCCCCTCCCTCCCCTACCCTGCATATCCATTTCCATCACCCTCCTCCCAACATACTGTTCATCCCTCCTAACGACATGACCATACCATCTTAGTCTACTTTCTTGTATCAGCAAATGGACTAAAATTAAAAATCATAAAACCTCCCAAGTTAGTGAGGTGTAGTATTTTTACGATCTTCATGAAATAGAAAGCACTTCTGAGAGAATGCACATTCCTAAACACTTAACATACATGCCAAGTTAGACCCTATCAGTTCAGTTACCACTTATCTGTACGTTTATCTACTCAGACTCCTTGACAATATTAAATTCACTATCACCAATTACATACAAGACAAAACCTTGACAGACAGGAATTGTTAAAATTATACCAAACCTGCCATTTCAAAGTTAAATTTAAATATTGTACCAAACCTGGCTATTCAAAGTTATATTCATATGAAGTCTTGTCATTTCAAAGATTGATAATTTATTAAACCTGCATATTTAGTAATATTACTCTCAATGAAACCCCACCATACAACCCTCACTTGAGAGATTTGCAGTAATCCAGTTACCGGCGGTCAATAAATGTAGTCTGAGACCTCTCCAAGGGAGATACAAATTACCACGATAACTTATACCGTAATACATCAGCCCCTTGAACGAGACAACAAGGCGACAATCTCAGAAAACGGCAGCCGTCATGTCTAATTTTCAAAATGTGTCACGGTTTGTAAAAAAAAAAAAAAAAACGCGTAAATTTGCTTTAAGTTCCAAATTATGCTTCTTTGAGAAAACCCCCACTTTAGAATCGTAAGGGCGTTAACTATAGGAATATTGTGAAAAACGCCTGCATTATTCAAATAAGTAACAACTTGACTTTTCTGCATATTACTAGCACGTGGTTCCGTAATATTGGCCAAGATATGAATCGATCAAACCAATCCTTGTAAAATGGCCACAATGAGAGAGAAGACTCTTCCACGCCCTTTGCTATTCGCCAAAAGTCTTCTACCACGAGATCACGCCACACCGGAAAAATTCAACAGGTACGACGGATAATTACCGTAGTCTCCACATTTTGACAATAAAACATTCGAAATTTTAATTGCCATTTACCAGGAGTTCGCTTGTTAATTTCATATTAAACACATCATAGAAGAGGTCAGATCGTGTGACTAAATAGTGGGGGTGGATGGGTGATATGGGCGAAGACTTTCACCACGATTTCCGTGCCGGTGTTAAGGCCAAAGAACGCCTTGGATTTGCTCCATTGCACTTCGCCTTCTATTTAAAAATGGTTACATAAAACTATTTCAATGGTTTCAAAAACGGTAAAACGAACTAGTTTAGCAAATAAAAAGGGAGATCAGTAAATTGTGAAAAATTACTCTATGCGGGTCGGCCGAAAATGGCCTTTCTTCCATAAAAGGGCGCCAAATGACAGAACACAAAGGGCGGGGCATTGTCCCGAAATGGCGCGCGCATTCGAGCTAAAAACATTTTCATGCCTATTTATTGATGTTACACACAAACTTCGCAATAATAACTTCCATCACAACTTCATACGAACCTTTGTACCAATTTGGTTGCCGCACTGTCCCGTTTGGATATGAACGATTTCCCTCATTTTTAATATGTATTGTGTGGCGTCCTTCCTATTCAACGGTTGCTGCTCTACTGCGACCGACTCAGCGATGACTCGAAGCACTAATGCTAGGAGGGGTTTCACGCAGTCAAACGAGAACTTACTGTCGTTTATTTTTCAAAAATTTAATAAATTGGTCTATTAAGTAATTATAAGAATAATTACAAATCGGTTGTAAAAATTTAGATTTTATTATGAAGTCTATAATTGGTAATAAATAATCTTTGCGAACTTATAAACAAACGATATACAACCCACACCATTATGGCGGGAAGCACTGAAATACAAAATAATTCGATGTGTTCATTATGTAACATAAGCCAGTACAGTATTTATTAAATATTTCTGACTTTAAAACTTACTTATTCTAAAATGATATTATTTAAGCAATGCCTTTATAAAATTATTCATACGCTGAAATAAAAAAAATAAAAAAACATGAATTAAATAACCATATTTACTCTAATCAGTATTAAGGGGGTTTACACGGTCAAACGGTTCGTCGAACGCGGTTCGACAGACAAGTGTTTGAAGTGATGTTCGAACGTGTGAACGGGGTATTTGGTTGTCGAACACGGAACGTGTTCGACAACCAAATTCCCCGAACACGTTTGTCGAACGTGTTCGACAACCAAATACCCCGTTCACACGTTCGAACATCACTTCAAACACTTGTCTGTCGAACCGCGTTCTACGAACCGTTTGACCATGTAAACCCCCCTTAAGAAGCAAATAATTTTGGTTGAAAACGAAAAAAGAAATAATAAATGAAATAAATAATAGTAATGGTGGTAATAATAATGATGATGGTAGTAGTAATAATAATAGTAATGTTGATAATGGTGTAAATAATAATGATGGTGGTAGTAATGGTAATGATAATAGTGATGATGGCAGTAATAATAATAATAATGTTAATCTTGAAGAACATAGTGCATTCAATAGAAGTAATGATGTCTTTACCCCTACTACAGTAGATTGTAATACAGTAATCTTAGTAATAAAAAATCTGAAAGACTCTAATGCATATGGATCAGATGGAATTTGTTTTCGTTTTATTAGAGATTCATTATTTGTAATAGCATATTATCTGACGGTAATAATCAATACTTCCATAGCTACCAATATTTACCCAGATTTATGGAAAAATCCCCATGTAATTCCTGGTTTTAAAAATGGAAATCCTGACGACGTCTCTAACTATAGACCAATCTCTTTACTACCAATTTTATCAAAGATACTTGAAAAGATTGTTGCAAATCAGTTAAGTGAGTTTCTTGAAAAAAATAAACTTATTGCAAAAAGTCAACACGGTTTCAGGCCAAAATTATCAACTGAAACTGCCTTATTGAAAATATCAGATGAAATATACAAAAATATAGATAATAAGAAAATATCATTGCTACTACTACTCGATCTTTCTAAAGCTTTTGATAGCGTAAACCATAGTATTTTATTAGAAAAATGCAAAAAAATGAACATTGACCCAAGCTGGTTCGAGAACTATTTAAAAAACCGCTACCAGTCAGTCAGAATAAAAGATGTAGTTTCAAGTTCCAAGAAGGTATTGTTTGGGGTCCCTCAGGGATCGATCCTAGGACCTATACTTTTTCTAATATATGTAAACGATCTAGTAAAATATTTACCTAACTGTTATGTCATTCAATATGCTGACGATACTCAAATCTTAATTGAAGGAGAAATTAATGATTTAGAAAATATTATTCGTAGAGCAGAAGAAATTTTGTATATGGCTTAACGTTATTTTCTAAAAAGTGGTTTGTTACTTAATGAAACTAAAACCCAATCTATTCTTATCGGATCCAGACAATTATTATCAGAAGTTGATGACAATCTTCATATAAATTTTAACGGTAATATCATTAAGCCAATGAACTCGGTAAAGAACCTAGGTGTCTATTTTGACCGTTACATGAATTTTGAAATGCATATAGATGAAATTTATAAAAAAGTAATGGGTACTCTAATATATCTAAATAGGGTAAAAGACTCATTTGAAACATCAACTCGTATAATAATTGTCCAGTCCTTAGCTATGAGTTTAATTAATTACTGTCTCAAAGTTTGGGGATGTACAAATAAGACTCAATTACAAAGAATAGGAGAACGAGTTAAAAAGAATAATTATAGGCCAGTAAGTTTAACGTCAACAGTGGGTAAGATTCTAGAATCCATAATTGCAAATAAAATAAGGGCACATCTAGAATTACACAGACTGATAAAACTTTCACAACACGGGTTTCTTAAGGGTTTTTCATGCCTTACAAACTTACTGTCTTTTTATTCAGAAGTTTACGAGGCAGTAGATTGTGGCAAAGAATATGATACAATATATCTAGATTTTAGCAAAGCTTTTGATAG
>JAXCGZ010016056.1:0-5000 GCA_037179515.1 Halocaridina rubra | reverse complement strand
AGTTTTCCGGCAGGAATGCTTCAGTTTATAGCCTGAGCATAGATCCATAGCACAGGTCTAATCTAATATTCCAGTCACGTGCACATCTGCGGCTTTAGTTATCTGACGTAGTCTGTCTGAGAAGCTCTCCCTCCTCTCTCCGAGTCTCTCTGTTGGGTAAAATAACCTCCCGGTACACCGTTCAGTGGGAGAAGTGTTTTGTTGTTTGCCATTTAGGCCACTATTCACCTCCCTTCAAATGAGGGTGGACACAGACGGGTTGGAGCTGGGGAATATGGCTGGATGCCCCCTTAACGCCTCGCGGTGGGCTCGAACAAGGATTTTTTTACTTCCCGAGTCGAGCGGTAAAATCAATGCGCCGCCACGCTTCCCTATTTATTTTTTTCTGAGGTATGGGACAGAAACAAATGGAGAAAACTGGCCAGAAACATCGATCCCACATAAAAGTGGGAAAAGATGTAGACGAAGATTTCAATATTTAGTTTACTTCCACTTTTCTACAGAATTTCTAGTACACTAACTAGTCTATTTCATCTGAAGATATCTATCTAGTATGAAAAATAAATAATGAAATGTTTATTTACTTTGAAAATAAACATTCTTTATATTTTAAGAATGACTTTTTGTGAAATACAAATATATGTAATTACAGCTTAAACGACCAAAGATATCACGAAGTAGTACACCACATGCTATTCTATGAAATAAAATACCAATTGCTAATAATTATTTGTATTATATCCAAAATTGCTCAAGTATTTAAACTCATTTATGCTGGAGCCATTCTTTGCTCACAGATTCATCATCAAATGGGCTTTAATGGACATATTCATATTACAAAATGGTTTGCTTTGGAAACATTGTCATGTCAGACGCTAATCATAATATAATAATAATAATAATAATAAGAAGAAGAAGAAGAAGTATAACATTTGAGCGATAAATTACGCTGATTAAGAGCAATAACAAGAAAAAGTGAAAGTTTTAAAAAGAGACTGGATCTCACCTCATGGTCTTGTTACCATGTTTGGTTGGTACAATTACATGGTCAGAGTTCTGGAGGGAGCTACTAACATGGTCCGGACTGTCATTTCAAACGAGTAAGTGATGCTCCTGGGAAAACTTCTTATTATAAAATATTAAATTACACCTCCGTTAGCACATCACAGACGTGATTAGTAGTGTCTACTGTACGTTTGTCGTTTTTTCTTTTTGTTTGTATTTAACTAAATGCTTTGTGTGAGTTACATCTTCACTTAAGAGCGATCGCCAGATCCTAAACAAATATAAGAGCTTACTTCAATTCTAACACTTAAAATGTCACAAAAATCACATTTAGCACAGTATTTTTCACGGGAAACACAATTACACAAGTTATATCTTTCTAGTAACACTAAAAATGTTAATATTTTTTGTTTTGAATACACAAAAGCTATAGTGTGTTTCCTCTCGCCACAAGATTTCAAGAAATACTAAAACGTTGTATCAGGAGACAATATATTTGAAATGCAAAAAAAAGGTCAGTATTTAAATCCTCAGGTCATAGTTCTAAAAATTCGTATCCATGTCACATGAGGTCAGGTAAGGGAACGTACAGAAGAGTGACCTTTACTCTCTTCTGAAATATGAATTAATTTCGTTTTCCAAGAAGCATTTCCGAGCCTAATTTGAACTGACCATTACAGTATTGGTTTTCAGTAAAAAAATAAAATAAAATCGAATATTCTACGTTATATGCACATAGTCAAATGTTAAAATTTCATAAAATAAATGTACTCATTTACGATACAGTATATTACTAGAAAATACGAATTCAATTGCACTCTCTCTCTCTCCCACACGGGAAGATACGAGCTTTGGGCTCTTTCCCGTAAACACAATTAGGTAATCACACACACACACACACACACACACACACACACACACACACACACACACACACACACACACACACACACACACACACACACATCAAAATGAATGAGCTTTTTGCAGTTATTGACTGGAGAACCTTATTTTACAACAAATCTGTACAAGAAATGTATGACATCTTTTGTGAGAAATATGGGAAGATAGTAGATTGCTGCATACCTGTCACCAAAGTAGGTGTAATTCATGCCAGAGAGAAATGGTTCGATAATGGGTGTAAAAGAGCTAAGGAGTGGAGAGACAAATGCTGGAAAAGGTATAGGAGGAGAAAAAACATAAATGCCTGGCAAACCTACAAAAGAGCAAGAAATGACTACCTAAGTAAAAGGAGAGAGGCAGAGAAAGATTATGAGAGGGACATCACCAGGAAGGCTAAAGAAAATCCCAAGCTTTTCCACAGCTTTATCAGAGGAAAACTGAAGGTAAAAGAACAGGTTTTAAGGCTAAAGAGAGCGGATGGAAGCATCACTGAGACGGACGAAGAGATCTGCAAAGAATTGAACAAGGAGTTTCAGTCAGTATTTACAGTAGAAAATACCCCACCCCCTCAGATTGCAGTGATAGAAGCTCAAGGGCCGGTATTAGAGAACATCAACCTTACAGCCACAGAGGTATGCAAAGCGCTGATGGATTTAGATGTTCATAAAGCTACAGGTCCTGATGACATATCCCCTCATGTGCTTAAAAAATGCGCAAACACAATATCAGTGGCACTAAGTATCATATTTAAGGAGTCATTGGAGTCGGGGGAGATTCCAAGATGCTGGAAACAAGCAAATGTGATACCTATCTTCAAAAAGGGAAGGAGGGATACGGCTCTGAACTATAGACCAGTTTCCTTGACCAGCATAGTTTGCAAACTTATGGAGAAACTACTAAGGAAACATATCTCTCTTCACTTGGAATCCTTCAACTTTTTGTCAGTGAGGCAACATGGCTTCAGAGAAGGAAGATCAACAGTAACAAACTTATTAGAATTTTATGATGAGGTAAGCCAAATCTTACAGGAAAGAGAGGGCTGGGCAGATTGCATATTCCTAGACTTCCAGAAAGCGTTTGACACTGTTCCACATGGGAGACTTATTAGGAAGCTGCAATCAATGGCTAGAATAGGTGGAAATGTCTTGGAATGGATAAAAACTTACTTAGAAGGAAGGGAACAGAGGGTTAGAGTAAGACACTCAGTGTCTGAATGGAGAAGAGTTAGTAGTGGAGTTCCACAGGGTTCAGTTTTAGGGCCACTTTTGTTCCTTGTATATGTAAATGACCTACCAGAGTCTGTAAATTCATTCATGAATATGTTTGCAGATGATGCAAAGATTGTGAAGAAAGTAAAAAACAAGAACAATGGTAGAGAACTTCAGGAGGATCTAAATAATCTGCATGAGTGGTCAGAAAAGTGGCTAATGAAATTCAATACCTCAAAATGTAAGGTAATGAGAATGGGTACAAGTGCAAGAAGGCCCAAGCTTGACTACTCGGTGGCTGGAGTACAACTTCAGGAGACAGAAAATGAGAGAGATCTAGGAGTAAACATATTGGCAGATTTGTCTCCAGAAATACATATAAATGGCGTAGTAAGGGCAGCATATGCATTCTTATCAAATGTAAGGGTAGCCTTCAGGCACATGGACAAGGAAATGTTCAGAAATATTTATGTAACCTATGTGAGGCCAAAACTCGAATATGCAGCCCCCTTTTGGAATCCGCACTTGAAAAAGCACATAGCTAAGCTTGAAAAAGTTCAAAGACATGCCACGAAACTGGTGCCAGAAATACGCAATCTCGGTTATGATGAGAGGCTGAGGGAATTAGACTTGACATCACTCGAAGCTAGAAGAGTAAGGGGGGATATGGTGACAGTCTTTAAATTCCTTCATGGTTATGATAGAGTGGATAGGGATCGATATTTCGATATGGCTGGCTCTAGAACTAGAGGTCATAGTTTGAAGCTTCGGAAGAAAACTTGTTTGCAGGATGTAAGGAAATACTTTTTCAGTGTAAGAGTAGTTGATAATTGGAATTCGCTAAGCGAGGAGGTAGTTAATGCTACCTCAATCCATAGTTTTAAGGACAGGTATGATAAGTATCACTAAGTCTAAAAATGGAACCGATCAGGAGACGGGAAGATACGAGCTTTGGGCTCTTTCCCGTAAACACAATTAGGTAATCACAATTAGGTAATCACACACACACACACACTCCTCTCTTCAGCCACGAATCTAAATTCGAGACAGGGAAATGACACGAAGAGGATATATCCTAAACCAAAGTTTTATGATTCCCTGTATGTCTTGGTTTATATAGCAATATAAATCCCAGAGAAGGCATAAAAAAAACTAGAGAGCCTTAAAGCTCTCTCTCTCTCTCTCCTCTCTCTCTCTCTCTCTCTCTCTCTCTCTCTCTCTCTCTCTCTCTCTCTCTCTCTCTCTCTCTTACATGCTACCATATAACATTACTTGTTGAAATTCAACCCTTCTTCCATCGCGGCTTTTACAGTCTAGGCCTAACTTTTGAGAGCTTGGGGGGGGGGGAAGTGCTGAAAACACATGCTTGAATATGAGTTATTGTACCAAATTTACATTTCCTAGTGCTGCTTAGAGAAGTCTCCCACAAGATGAACTTTCAGTAAATAATAGGCTATACAACAGCCATTTTGGTGCTTTATTTAAAAGTAGTACAAGTTAAGAAAGACTTCAAGAATTTTATTCTATTTTGTCAGACACATTAATATTATATAGACCATACACACAAACACACACACAAACATTCATTTCCATATGGCAATGACTATTCTTTTACAGAACTAAGAGTAAACTTATAAGTAGACATGTAACTGAATTAATAAGTTGTCGTATGACTTCCGTCATGCTGAAGCCAGTCCGCCATGCTGAAGCCAGAATCTGAAACTTGTAACAGATCTTGAGGGGTAACGGTTGGTCGAGGGCACGGATATTTTATTACAATGTTTGTAGAAAGTGCCAAGGAAATATATGACCGGAACCGTGAGACTTAGGATCTGGCATCGAGAAGGGCAGGAAAGGCCAGGAAGTTAGCCATTTCCTAAACCA
>JAXCGZ010016055.1:0-32874 GCA_037179515.1 Halocaridina rubra | reverse complement strand
CCTAGGGCACATAAATACTGCACCAAAACACAACCAACTACACCACAGAAAGTCGAAAAAGGGAAACTAACCTTACAGATATATCTACTTTACTAGGAATGAACGCATTCTATCTGAATGCCACTCTATTCGTATTACAGTTTCCCTTAACCTCAATTGTGGCTTTGATTTTGCATTTTATTCAAATCGCAATCTCAATTGGGACCAACAATAATCAAATAATCACAGTACCATATGTGAAAACATGAATAATTTTTACCCCGACCGGGACTTGAACCTAAGATACAATTATTGTTACAAGGCGTTATCAACTACACCACAGAAGGTCTAAAAGGGAAACTAACCTTACAGCTATATCTGCTATACTAGGAATGAACACATTCTATCTGAATGCCACTCTGTTCATATAACAATTTCCCCCAACCTCACTAGTAGCTTTGTTTTAGCATTTAATTTAAATCTCAATCTCACTTGGGACCAACAATAATCAAACAAGCACATTATCATGTGTGAAAACACAAATAATTTTTACCCCAACCAAGATTTGAACCTAGGTCACATAATTACTGTGCCAAGGCACTACCAACTACACCACAGATGGTCTAAAACAGACACTAACCTTACAGCTATATCTGCTATACTAGAAGCTTACATCTATATCTGCTATACTAGGAATGAACGCATTCTATCTGAATGCTAATCTGTTTATATTACAGTTTCCCCCAACCTCACTCGTGGCTTCGTTTTTGCATTTAATTCAAATCTCAATTTCATTTGGGACCAACAATAATTAAATTAGCACATTACCATATGTAAAACCATGAATAATTTTTACCTCGACCAGGACTTGAATCTAGGACACATAATTACTGCACCAGGGAGCTACCAACTACACCACAGAGGGTCTAAAAGGGAACTAAACTTAGTGAGATTTGGGGAAACTGTAATATGAACAGAGTTGCATTCAGATAGAATGCGTTCATTCCTAGTATAGCAGATATAGCTGTAGTTGGTAGTGCCTTGGCACAATAATTATGTATCCTAGGTTCAGGTCCCAATCAGGGTAAAAATTATTCATGTTTTCACATATTGTAATGTGATTATTTGATTATTGTTGGTCCCAAATGAGATTGAAATTGAAATAAATGCAATAACAAAACCACGAATTAGGTTGGGGTAAACTGTAATATGAACAGAGTGGCATTCAGACAGGCTGCGTTCATTCCTAGTATAGCAGATATAGCTGTTAGGTTAGTTTCTCTTTTAGACCTTCTATGGTGTAGTTGGTAGCGCCTTGGCACAGTATTTTTATGTCCTAGATTCAAGTCCCGGTATGGGTAAAAATTATTCATGTTTTCACATATGGTAATGTGCTTATTTGATTATTGTTGGTCCCAAATGAGATTGAGATTTGATTTAAATGCAAAAATTAAGCCATGATTGAGGTTGGGGGAAACTGAAATATGAATAGAGTGGCAATCAGACAGAATGCATTCATTCCTAGGATAGCAGATATAGTTGTAATGTTAGTTGCTCTTTTAGACCTTCTGTGGTGTAGTTGGTAGCACCTTGACACAGTAATTATGTGTCCAAGGTTCAAGTCCCAGTCGGGGTAAAAATTATTCATGTTTTCACATACGGTAATGTGCTTATTTGATTATTTTTGGTTCCAAATGAGATTGAGATTTGAATTAAATTTACAAAAACGAAGCCACAAGCAAGGTTGGGGTAAACTGTAAAATGAACAGAGTGGCATTTAGATAGAATGCATTCATTCCTGGTATAGATGATATAGCTGTAAGGTTAATGTTCCTTTTAGACCTTCTGTGGTGAAGTTGGTAGCACCTTGGCACAGTAATTATGTGTCCTAGGTTCAAGTCCCAGTTGGAGTAAAAATTATTCATGTTTTCACATATGGTAATGCATTTATTTGATTATTGTTGGTCCTAAATGAGTGAGATTTGAATTAAATGCAAAAACAAAGCCACGAGTAAAGTTGGGGGAAACTGTAATATGAAAAGAGTAGCATTCAGACAGAATACTTTCATTCCTAGTAGAGCAGATATTGCTGTAAAGTTAGTGTCCCTTTTAGACCTTCTGTGGTGTAGTTGGTAGTGCCCTGGCACAATAGTTGTGTCCTAGGTTCAAGTCCCAGTCAGGGTAAATATTATTCATGTTTTCACTTATGGTAATGTGCTTATTTGATTAATGTTGGTCCCATGAGATTGAGATTTGAATTAAATGCAAAAATGAAGCCATGAGTGAGGTTGGGGGAAACTGTAATATGAACAGAGTGGCATTCAAAGAGAACGAGTTCATTCCTAGTATAGCTGTAAGGTTAGTATCCATTTTAGACCTTCTGTGGTGTAGTTAGTAGTGCCTTGGCACAGTAATTATGTGTCCTAGGTTCAAGTCCCAGTCGGGGTAAAATATTATTCATATACTGTACACACACACATACACATACACAAATGTAAGGGTAGCCTTCAGGCACATGGACAAGGAAATGTTCAGAAATATTTATGTAACCTACTATGTGAGGCCAAAACTCGAATATGCAGCCCCCTTTTGGAATCCGCACTTGAAAAAGCACATAGCTAAGCTTGAAAAAGTTCAAAGACATGCCAAGAAACTGGTGCCAGAAATACGCAATCTCAGTTATGATGAGAGGCTGAGGGAATTAGACATACCATCACTCGAAGCTAGAAGAGTGAGGGGGGATATGGTGACAGTCTTTAAATTCCTTCATGGTTATGATAGAGTGGATAGGGATCGATATTTTGATATGGCTGGCTCTAGAACTAGAGGTCATAGTTTGAAGCTTCGTAAGAAAACTTCTTTGCAGGATGTAAGGAAATACTTTATCAGTGTAAGAGTAGTTGATAATTGGAATTCGCTAAGCGAGGAGGTAGTTAATGCTATCTCAATCCATAGTTTTAAGGACAGGCATGATAAGTACCACTAAGTATAAAATGGAACCGATGAGGAGATGGGAAGATACGAGCTTTGGGCTCTTTCCCGTAAACACAATTAGGTAATCACACACTTAGGTAATCACACACATATATATATATATATATATATATATATATATATATATATATATATATATATATATATATATATATATATATATATATATATGTGATTACCTAATTGTGATTACCTAATTGTGTTTACGGGAAAGAGCCCAAAGCTCGTATCTTCCGGTCTCCTCATCGGTTCCATTTTATACTTAGTGGTACTTATCATACCTGTCCTTAAAACTATGGATTGAGATAGCATTAACTACCTCCTCGCTTAGCGTATATATATATATATATATATATATATATATATATATATATATATATATATATATATATATATATATATATATATATATATATATATATATATATATATATATACACAGTGTTCCCTTGCTAAATCGCAGTTCACCTATTGCGAATTCAGTGCATCCCAGAGATTTTGGCAAAAAAATAAATAAATAAATAAATAAATAAATAAATAAAATAAAATGATTATGAAACCAGGACTGGCCAAAAAAAAATAAAATTAAACAGCCTTTATCGGCCCTGGGCAGGAAGAATACATAAAGTAAAGAGAAACAGAGATGGAGAGTGTAATGACCTGTCACATGTGAAGGGATTATAAAAGATGTGTAAAGAATTCCTCAGCAAAAAGTTCTTGTCCTTGTTAGCTGCCCTGAGAGCCATAATGATTGTCCTTGAAAGAGGCAATGACCCCTTGATCCACTGGCTATAACAAAGCAGTGATACAGTGTTCCCCCAGTTATTCGCGTTTCTTGGTTCGCGTTCTCACTTTATCGCGTTTTTTTTTTTATAAATTATTTTTTTTTATGGGTATATGCAAAAATATTAAAATATTAAAAAAAAAAAAATTCTCAGTATTTTCATTTTTTTATTGAAAAAACATTTCATTATCTAATTGATAAAGAACAATTTATTTCCCAGTCTACGAATAATAAAACAGTAAAAAAAGAGTAAAAAACATAAATTTAGAGAGATAGATAGATATGTTTATTGACCACCTCTTTTGAAAAGTATAATCTTTACAAAAGGAATATTTGTTCCAAATTACAATGAATAAATACAATAGATTTTGTACAATCATCAAATAAGTAAATTAATTTTAAATTAATATACATTGTACTAATAACTGAATGATATACGTACGTACAGTATAACTCACAGTATTACATCATGCGAAATAGTACGATAGCGTACAATGTATTGGGGTCGCAGCTACGTGAGCTAGCGTATATATTTATATTTCCAGTAGTTTCATGATTTTATTGATAAAAAAAGTATATCTTAGCCTAAGAATAATAAAACACTAAAAAATAGTAAACAGTATTGCACCATGTAAAATACGATACCGGTATCAGTGTTTCAGGAAACGCAAAGGCTCTCACCTACGTGACCTAGTGAATATTAAAATTTTCATTATTTTATTGATAAAACAAGTATTTCCTAACCTAAGAATAATAAAACAGTAAAAAATAGTAAAAAACATAAATATAGATATACGTACGTACAGTATAACTCACAGTATAGCATCATGCGATATATGTAGTGTCCGATAGCTACGTGAGCTAGCATATATATTTATATTTCCAGTAGCTCTCACCTACGTGAGATAGTTCATGTTTTTTTAACAGTGCAGGGAGGGTTTATATAGTATGTAAACTTAAAAATAATTGTAAATGAGTATGTCATTTAATAACCACTTCATTCACCGTAATTTTATCTATCACTTTCATATAAATTTACGTTGCATGCTGTTATTTATGAAGAAAAGGGTGGTTTGTTAATAGTACAGGGAGGGTTTATACAGTGTAAACGTAAAAATATATTAAAATATCTACGTACATATAGGCTGATCCTACTCCGCGAATTTCCTGGTTCGCGCCGGGTCCCGGAACCGAACTACCGCGATAAGGGGGTGAACACCGTATTAGGTGGAAGGTAAAACACCTTGATATTAGGATTAGGCATCCAAATGGTCAGGGTGGCCAGAGGCACTGTACACCAATATCAATACCTTAAAGGGCAGATCCATGGAGGCACAGTACCTCTCCGCTTCAGGCAGAATATGATTCCTGAACCAGTCCTCATATAGTTGAAAGGGTACCCAAACCTTCTTACTTGACTTCCAGCTGACTGGCACTTGACCCTTCCAAATGTCCTTGAGTGTTCTTGGGTTTTCTGCCAAAGAAACCAACAAGGGCTTCAGCTTATAGTCCCCAGCAATATTAGCCCCAAAAGAAGAGTCAGTTTCTCTTTCTTATTATTATTATTATTCTGACTATATGGCCTGGTGCTGTCTTCTCCTTGGCGATGTATGTACAACTAGGCATACGCTTCCAAAACAAGCCAGACCCATTCAAGTTATATGCATGTTCGGCACGCTAACCCCGCCTCCCTTATTATCTCAGCCAAAGCACTAGGAACCCTTTTGCTGCTTTCTCATCATCTCTAGCAGCTTCACCTCGCACTCTTAAGTTATGCAATTTAGCATGAGTTTTAAAACGATTAAACCAACCCCTACTGCCACAAGCTCTTCACCTGCACTCCCTTCCCCCTTTTCTCATTTCAAGGCTTCGAACAGTATTTTAGCTTTTTCCTGTATTACCATGAGGCTCAATGGGATACGCCACTGATTGTGGACATCAAGCCGAAGCAAAAGTAATCTCTCCATCTTGATCATAAAGCGACTACACTGCCTAGTGATCACAGTGAATATCAAAGGAGCCGACACATGGTCATGGATGTGATCTTTGTCTTTAACAGTCATGGCCACGGTCGTACGAGCTATTACGAGAGTGTGGCCAATGTTCATAGTAGATTTTCCCTTTTCAGCGTGATTTACTATTTCAATTTTAATTTCCATGGTGATGGCTTTTCTCTTGTTCGTAGCACTGCCATCAGAACCATCACCACAATGATTGGGAGACATAGTAATGCCCGTAACAAGCGAGCATGAGCGAAATGAACGAGAGACCAGATGAACACGAAGCATAATATGGCGGGCAAGCGTAAACTGAGCGGTGGATCTTCTTCCTCTTCTCATGCCGGGTGATGATTTAGTCTTACACGACGCTCAACACACTATTTCACATAAAATCATATTTAGAATAATGTGTTTGGCTTCTTTTATTTTAAATTCGATATAATCTGTCAATATAACCAAATACAAAAACAAATAAATAAATAAACCACGAACTTGATATATACAAATACAGTTTTGCTGCTAGATGAGCATTTGTCCGCCACGCTAACAAACTGTTCAGCGGGATCAGTTCGAATTTAATGCACCAGCAAAGTAGGTAGAAAAACTATTTCATCAATAATTTGTTAATTATTTATTGGCCTCCGACACGAGAACGAAATGAAATAACTCTAAACAATATTAAACAGGGATCCCCTGAGGGGGTCCTGTATAAAGTCGTTTTGTTTAAAGTCATTCCACCCTTACGTTGGAGGCAAATAAATAATTAATAATTTATAAATAAAAAATTCACCCAAAAATGGTGAAAATCAATGGTTTAGCACGTGGCCATTTTTGAGTTATGCACACCAGCGTATTCCCCAGTCTCTCTTTCTCTCTCTCTCTATCCATCTATCTACATATATATATATATATATATATATATATATATATATATATATATATATATATATATATATATATATATATATATATATATATATATATATATATATATATACAGTGATCCCTCGTTTATCGCGGGGGTTCGGTTCCAGGACCGACCGCGATAGGTGAATTTCTACGAAGTAGGATCACCCTATGTGTACATAGATATTTTACATTTATTTTTACGTTTACTGTATAAACCCTCCCTGTACCGTTAACCAACCACCCTTTACTTTATTATTAACAGTGTGTGCATAAATTTACATTTATTTGTATATGAAAGTGATAGGTAAACTTACCGTGAATGAGGTGGTAATGACATGGCATCATCGAGAAGGTTGCAGAAGGTCACCGAACAAACCATATTATCACCATGTTCTTGTGAGAGTTGTTGGAGTGCTGTCACGTGTTCATACAGGGCTGCCACATGTTCGAGTGTAAGGCCAGGTTCTTCGATTTCCTCATGGCTCAGTTACGAAGTGAATTGAATATACATTACATAGGAAAACTCTTGATCATTATGAAAAATATTGAAGTGGAGAGGCCAAGTATCCTATCAGTGATGTTTTGAAATACAATAGTACTTTGTACTTTGTACAAACTGGTCTCAATTCAGGTCAGTCTTCAGAAACCAATTGTGTTCCTTCTCATTCTATGATGGAGGTGGATGGCACTGAAAACTGTGAAAATGACACTAGTGCTCCTCCAGTAGAGGAAATCTCTTTTAAATCACATGTTAAAGAAGATATGAAGAAGCCACTTGAATTAAAGGAGTCTGTTGAGGCAAAGCAAACAATACTGATGCTCCCCCAGTAGAGGAAATCTTGTAAATCACACATTAAAGAAGATCTGCAAAATTGAAGAGTCTGTTAAGGCAAAGGAAATGATACTGATGCTCCCCCAGTAGAGGATATCTCTTGTAAATCACACGTTAAAGAAGATCTGCAAGAGCCACTTAAAATTAAAGAGGGGCCTTTTGAGGCATAGGAGACTGTTATCGAAAGAACTCAACCCCTGAAGCATAACATATTAATAAGCATAACGCGAACTGCGCACATGTCAGTTAGACTGAACGAGTGAGGCGAGACAATGGAAAATGGTGGGAGAACCAAACTTCAATCAAAACGCCAATAAGACCCCGTGATACAGAACATACAGAAAAACAATTCTGTGATTCGTCGTCTCCCACCCTTTCAGCCAATAACATTCCATGAACTATCTCACATAGGTGCAAGCCTTTGCATTTTCCAAGACGCCAATTCAGTGTACGCTATCATACAGTATTTCACATGGTGCAATACTGTGAGTGTATATGTTTAAATTTGTTTTTTACTATTTTTACTGTTTTATTTCTCTTAGGCTAGGAAATGCTTATCTTATCAATAAAATAATGACAATTTCAATATGTACTAGCTCACATAGGTGCGATCCTTTTCGTTTTCCGAAACGCTGATACCGGTATCAGCGTGATTATTTATGTATTTTACGGTTTTATTATTCTTAGGCTAAGAAATACATATTTTATATCAATAAAATAATGAAGCTACTGGAAATTTTAATATATGCCAGCTCACGTAGGTGTGACCCTTTGGGTTTTCCGAAACGCTGATACCGGTATCGTACTTTCTATGGTGCAGAGTTACGTGTTCAACTTTATGTTATTTTACTATATCTTACTGTTTTATTATTCTTAGGCTTGGAAATACATTTTTGTAGCAATAAAATAATGAAAATTTTTGTTTTCAATAAAATAATGAAAATACTGAAAATTTTATTTTTTTATATTTTCGCATATAACAAGAAAAAAAAAATCGCCAAAAGAAAATCGTGATGAACCGCGATATAGTGAGGGATTACTGTATATATATATATATATATATATATATATATATATATATATATATATATATATATATATATATATATATATATATATATATATATATATATATATATATATATATATATATATATATATATATATATATATATATATATATATATATATATATATATACAGTAATCCCCCCCTTATCGCGGTAGTTCGGTTCCGGGACCCGGCGCAAGACAGGAAAATCGCGAAGTAGGAACACCTTAAAAAAAATTTATTTATTTATATATTTTCCTTTTTTTAAAGATGATTATGACACTAGGACAAGGCTAAAAATGATAAAATAAAACAGCCTTTATCAGGCTGTAAAGAGAAACAAAGATGGAGAGTGTAATGACCTGTCAGGTGTGAAGGGATTATATAAGATGTGTCATGAATATCCAGCTCTCTGCTGGGTTTACTATACTTCTGCATTACTTTCATGATGTCTATTCTAAAAATTCTCCTTAGATCTTATTATTATTATTATTATTATTATTATTATTATTATTATTATTATTATTATTATTATTATTGGCAACAACAATTTTCCTTTGATGATGATTGGGGAGATTATTATTATTATTATTATTATTATTATTATTATTATTATTATTATTATTATTATTATTATTATCATCATCATTATTATTACGAATTCGATATTGAACCGTTATTTTTACTATAAATAATGTAGTTTTGGTTGAATGAACAAGGGTTACTTAAAGATTCTCTCTCTCTCTCTCTCTCTCTCTCTCTCTCTCTCTCTCTCTCTCTCTCTCTCTCTCTCTCTCTCTCTCTCTCTCTCTCCTCTCTCTCTCTCTCTCTCTCTAACATTCTATTCTGCCCAACCCCCCACACTCTCTTTGTCCCAGCCAACTAGGGAGGGGCACTTTACACAGTTATTAAAAGTAAATAAACCAACAGATGTACAAACAATGATGAGCCCTTAATAATAATAATAATGATAATGATGATAATAATAATAAGATCTAAGCAGAATTATTGGAATAGACATCATGAAAGTAATGCAGAGGTATATTAAAACCCAGCAGAGAGCTGGATATTCATTACACATCTTTTATAATCCCAACACATCTGACAGGTCATTACACTCTCCATCTGTTTCTCTTTACAACCTGATAAAGTCTGTTTAATTTTATCATTTTTTGGCCCATCCTGGTGTCACAATAATCTTTAATTTTTTTATTATTATTATTATTATTACTTTCCCCCCCATAAAAAAATCCGCGATACAGTGAAAACGCGAACCAAGAAACGCTATACAGGGGGGGATCACTGTATATATATATATATATATATATATATATATATATATATATATATATATATATATATATATATATATATATATATATATATATATATATATAGTGATCCTTCGCTCTATTGCGTTTCTTGGCTCGCGAATTCACTGTACCGCAATTTTTTTTGGCAATTTTTTTTTGGGGGGTACATATATGCAAAAATATTAAAATATTAAAAAAATAAAAATTTTCAGTATTTTCATATTTTTATTGAAAAAAAAACAAATTTCATTATTTAATTGATAAAAAACATTTATTTCCCAGCCTACGAATAATAAAACAGTAAGAAATACAAAAAAAAACAAATTTGAACATGTAACTCTACACCATAGAAAGTACGATACTGGTATCAGCGTTTAGGAAAACGCAAAGGGTCGCATCTACGTGAGCTAGCATATATTAAAATTTCAAGTATTGTCATGATTTTATTGATAAAAAAACGTATTTCTTAGCCTAAGAATAATAAAACATTAAAAAATTGTAAAAAACATAAATACTAACAGTATTGCACCATGTAAAATTCGATACCGGTATCAGCGTTTCGGAAAACGAAAAGGGTCGCACCTACGTGAGATAGTACATATTGAAATTTTCATTATATTTTTGATAAAACAAGTATTTCCTATCCTAAGAGTAATAAAACAGAAAAAATAGCAAAAAACATAAATTTAGATATATAACTCACAGTACTGCATCACGTGAAATACTGTCCGATAGCGTACACTGTATTGGGGTCGCACCTACGTGAGCTAGCATATATATTAAAATTTCCAGTAGTTTCATGATTTTATTGATAAAAAAAATGTATTTCTTACCCTAAGAATAATAAAACAGTAAAAAATAGTAAAAAACATAAATACTAACAGTATTGCACCATGTGAAATACGATACTGGTATCAGCGCTTAGGACAAAGGCTTGCACCTACGTGATATGGTTCATGGAATGCTATTGGCTGAAAGAGTGAGAGATCTGTATCATGGGGTCTGATTGGATTTTTCATTGAAGTTTGGTTCTCCCACCATCTTCCATTGTCTCGCCTCACTCGTTCAGTGTAACTCACGTGTGCGCCGTTCACATTGTGCTTATTAATACGTTTTGCTTGTGATTTTTTTACTCGCATATTTTAACCTTTGCAAAGACTCCCAAGCATCCTTCATCTTCTAAGGCTTCTGGTAGTGAGCCTATGAGCAAAGGAAGATGTTAACCATAACAGAAAAGGTGAAACTCTTAGATATGTCGGCCGCTATTTTGGCCTCAACGAATAACAGCCGTAAAGCTGTTATTGGCTGTGGAATAATTTCCTCTGGCATCTACAAACTCTTTACCACCTCATTCATGGTAAGTTTACCTATCACGAACATATAAATTTACGTTGCATGCTGTTATTTATAAAGTAAAGGGTGGTTTTTTAACAGTGCAGGGAGGATTTATACAGTAAACATAAAAATAATTGTAAAATACCTATGTACATGAGTATGTCATGTCATTACCACCTCATTTACAGTAAGTTTATCTATCACTTTCATATAAATTTACGCTTGCATGCTATTATTTATGAAGTAAAGGGTGGTTTCTTAACAATACAGGGAGGGTTTATACAGTGTAAACGTAAAAATAAATTAAAATATCTATGTACATATTGGGTGATCCTACTCCGCGAAATTCCTGTCTCGCGCCGGGTCCCGGAACCGAACCTTCGCAATAATCAAAGGAACACTGTATATATATATATATATATATATATATATATATATATATATATATATATATATATATATATATATATATATATATATATATATATATATATATATATATATATATACACTCAACTCGCTTTTTTCCCTTTTGCTATAATACGCGAAATTGGAATAGCGGCACCTAAAAATAATAGTAACAAATACGAAATGCGCAAGTTAAGCGCGTGCGCTCCAGATAAAGTGAGAAAAATGGTTGTTTAGTAAATAAGTGCTGGCTTCTGAGGTAGCTCCCACCGTTCTGCCATGAGCTTCAGTCACTCTTCACCCAGTATAAACCCCAACAACAACCAGTGATTTGCTCTCCCCCTTCCTCCTCCTCTTCTCCTACTGCTTAAGTCTCCTCCTCCTTCTCCTACCGCAAACATCATCTTTGTTTACGTTTGCAGATAAAGTTTTATTAATTTTTTTTGCTGTACAGTATTTATTTGTAAATCTGTATATCTTTTATACTTTACACTTTATACTTTACAGGTCTTTCTGCTTTGCTATGTACTTATAAATTATGTTTTACTGATCTTATATCTTTGGCATAGTGTGTTTATGTATGGTTGTGGAATGTATATGTGCCTATTATCATTGTTTCTTCTGGTAAATTTTACATTACACGTCACTTCTGAGACACCTATCCTTGCGTTGTTCCAAGAGCTGAGATTGTGTATATATACAGTGATCCTTCGCTGGATCGCGTTTCTTGGCTCGCGTTTTCACTGTACCATGGTTTTTTTTTGGCAATTTATTATCATTTTTTTTTGGGGGGGGTATATGCAAAAAAATTAAAATATTAAAAAAATAAAAATTTCCAGTATTTTAATTTTTTTATTGAAAAAAAACATATATCATTATCTAATTGATAAAAAAAATTTATTTCCCAGCCTACGAATAATAAAACAGTTAAAATAGTAAAAAACATAAATTCAGATATACGTACGTACAGTATAACTCACAGTATTGTATCATGCGAAATAGTGTCCGTGAGCTAGCACATTTATTTATATTTCCAGTAGTTTCATGATTTTATTGATAAAAATACGTATTTCTTAGCCTAAGAATAATAAAACAGTAAAAAAATAGTAAAAAACATAAATACTAACAGTATTGCAACATGTAACTTACGATACCGCTATCAGCGTTTCGGACAAAGACTCATTCAGTCTAACTCACGTGTGCGCCGTTCACGTTGTGCTTATTAATACGTTTTGCTTGTGATTATTTTACTCGCATACAAAGACTCATTCAGTCTAACTCACGTGTGCGCCGTTCACGTTGTGCTTATTAATACGTTTTGCTTGTGATTATTTTACTCGCATATTTTAACCTTTGCAATGCCTCCCAAGAATCCTTCATCTTCTAAGGCTTCTTGTAGTGAGACTAAGCGGCAAAGGAAAATGTTAACTATAACAGATAAGGTAAGTTTACCTATCACGTACATATAAATTTACGTTGCATGCTGTTATTTATACCGCTATCAGTGTTTCGGACGAAGGCTCGTTCAGTCTAACTCACGTGTGCGCCGTTCACGTTGTGCTTATTAATACGTTTTGCTTGTGATTTTTTTACTTGCATATTTTAACCTTTGCAATGCCTCCCAAGCATCCTTCATCTTCTAAGGCTTCTTGTAGTGAGCCTAAGCGGCAAAGGATAATGTTAACCATAACAGATAAGGTAAGTTTACCTATCACGTACATATAAATTTACGTTGCATGCTGTTATTTATAAAGTAAAGGGTGGTTTTTTAACAGTGAAGGGAGGGTTTATACAGTAAATGTAAAAATAATTGTAAAATACCTATGTACATGAGTATGTTATATAAATTTATGCTTGCATGCTGTTATTTATGAAGTAAAGGGTGGTTTGTTAACAGTATAGGGAGGTTTATACAGTTTATACGGTGTAAACGTAAAAATAAATTAAAATATCTATGTACATATAGGCTGATCCTACTCCGCGATTTTCCTGTCTCGCGCCGGGTCCCGGAACCGAACCCTCGCGATGATGGAAGGAACACTATATATATATATATATATATATATATATATATATATATATATATATATATATATATATATATATATATATATATATATATATATATATATATATATATATATATATATGCAAAATAAACTGTTATATGAAGCAAAAAAAAGCCTATAAATAAAACACAAAAAGAAGCGAAGATGTACTATATATTACGACTGGACTCCAGTCCTCTTCAGGTACAAATGAATTGATAAATACAAAGCTCTGGATAAAGGTGGGGAGAGATGCTAGCTACGATTCCCAGGAGGATTCATGATGGGATTATCTTCAAACCTCAGGTCAGGTGGACGGTCATTTGGCATAATCTTCTTAATTAGGTCTTTTAATAATGCTTCATCCACAATGTCGGATCTCCACTGTCCATTTGATAAATTTAAAGTTTCGGATTTTTCTATAATGGCTGCTTCAAGTATCTTTCTCCTATATTGGCAATTAATATGGTGACCAGTATCCTGCATATGCACAAATAAAGCAGAATTTTCAACACCCTATCGCACTGCTTTTTTATGCTCAGAGATATTGGGACTCCCGTTAGGGAGAATTTGACACATTTTTTAATAAACTTAATGATTTAGTCCCTAGCATCAAGTTTAAAACCGAATGGGAATCGGATGGCAAGCTACCATTTTTGGATGTCTTAGTTATGAGAGAACTAAATAAATACTCATTTACTGTCTATAGGAAGAAAACTTTCTCTGTCTCTTATATACACTTGCTAAGTTATCATGCTTTGTCTGTAAAAACTGGTGTTGCATGCAATCTTTTCCTAAGAGGTCTTAGAAAGATCGGTTCCCGTCCAAGACCGAGAGTTTAAGCTGTTTACTGGCAGGAACTGCTGTGGGTGGACACCACAGTGGGGGGTTGGGGCTTGCCCTGGCTGACGAATACCCATTGTATTGAAATGGAAATAAAGTATTATTATTATTATTATTATTATTATTATTATTATTAGAGTGTGTTCCACTCATCATTTGAAATACGAATTCAAATTAATCCGCTAACAATTAGAAAGTCTCATGTATCCCGCGTATGTAATCGAAAAAGTAATTAACAAAGCAAACAAAATATTTTATAATGGGCCAACAGAACAGCCAAAAATAAACTTTACTAATACAATTAAAATACCCTATTTAGAAAATATTAAAATTCTTAGCGATCAATTAGGCAGAAGCAATCCTTTCATATTTAATTATCCAAAAACAATTGATTCGTCACTCATTAACGTATATCAAAATAAAAAAGCTTTAGAAGTAGGGATTTATTAAATTGATTGCTGTTTCTGCAATAAATCTTACATAGGTCAAACTGGTCGTTCGCTAGGCCAGAGAATCTCTGAGCATAAAAGAGCAGTGCGATATGGTGTTGAAAGTTCTGCTTTATTTGTGCATATGCGAGATACTGGTCACCATATTAAATGGAGTGAGTCCTCATTGCTATATGAGTAATTGCCAATATAGGAGAAAGATACTTGAAGCAGCCATTATAGAAAAATCCGAAACTTTAAATTTATCAAATGGACAGTGGAGATCTGACGTTGTGGATGAAGCATTATTAAAAGACCACATTAAGAAGATTATGCCAAATGACCGTCCACCTGACCTGAAGTTTGAAGATAATCCCATCGTGAAGCCTCCTGGGAATCGTAGCTAGCATCTCTCCCCACCTTCATCCAGAGCTTTGTATTTATCAATTCATTTGTACCTGAAGAGGACTGGAGTCCAGTCGTAATATATAGTACATCTTCGCTTCTTTTTGTGTTTTATTTATGGGCCTTTTTTTGCTTCAAATATATATATATATATATATATATATATATATATATATATATATATATATATATATATATATATATATATATATATATATATATATATATATATATATATATATATATATACACTCAGCTCTTGGAACAACGTGAGGATAGGTTCTTAGAAGTGATGTGTAATGTAAAATTTGCATGTATATATATATATATATATATATATATATATATATATATATATATATATATATATATATATATATATATATATATATATTTGCGATTTTTTTTGGGCAATTTTTTTTTTCTAGGTATATGCGAAAATATTAAAATAAAAAAATAAAAATATTCAGTATTTTAATTTTTTATTGAAAAAAAAAATATCATTATTTTATTGATAAAAAATATTTATTTCCCAGCCTACGAATAATAAAATAGTAAGAAATAGTAAAAAAAACATAAATTTGAACATGTAACTCTGTATCATAGAAAGTATGATACAGGTATCATGATTTTATTGATAAAAAAACGTATTTCTTAGCCTAAGAATAATAAAACAGTAAAAAATAGTAAAAAACATAAATACTAACAGTATTGCACCATGTAAAATACGATACTGGTATCAGCGTTTCGGAAAACGAAAAGGGTCGCACCTACGTGAGCTAGTACATATTGAAATTTTCATTACTTTATTGATAAACAAGTATTTCCTAGCCTAAGAGTAATATAACAGTAAAATATAGGAAAAAACCTAAATTTAGATATATAACTCACAGTATTGCATCATGTGAAATACTGTCCGATAGCGTACAATGTATTGGCGTCTTGGAAAACGCAAAGGCTTGCACCAAAGTGAGATAGTTCATGAAATGCTATTGGATGAAAGGGTGGGATATGACGAATCACAGAATTGTTTTTCTGTATGTTCTGCATCATGGGGTGTGATTGGCTTTTTCATTGAAGTTTGGTTCTCCGACCATCTTCCATTGTCTCGCCTCACTCGTTCAGTCTAACTCACATGTGTGCCGTTCACGTTGTGCTTATTAATACGTTTTGCTTGTGAATTTTTTACTCGTGTATTTCGACCTCTGCAATGCCTCCCAAGCATCCTTCATCTTCTAAGGCTTCTGGTAGTGAGCCTAAGTGGCAAAGGAAGATGTTAACCATAACAGATAAGGTGAAACTGTTAGATATGCTGAAAGAAGGAAAAAGGTTTGCGGATGTCGGCCTCTATTTTGGCCTCAATGAATCTACTGTTCGCTACATCAAAAAGGACGAGGCTAATATCAGGAAAACAGCGACTATTTCTTTTAATAAAGCAGCGAAGAGGGTCGTAACATCCCGCAATAAGAAAATAGTGCGGATGGAATCTTCTTTGGCCCTGTGCATTGCTGATTGCAGAAAGAAAAACATCAGCATAGACAGCAATATCATACAAAGGTGAAAAGGCTGTACGAGACATTCGCTACAAACGAACCCAACGACGACAGTGGCGACCGTGGAGAGGAAGATATCGACGACCCACAACCAGGACCCTCCAGCGATTCTCCACTGAGGATACATTCGTTCGTGGCAAGCAAGGGATGGTTTGCCAAATTTCAAAAACGCTATGGCCTAAAAAGCGTTTCGGTTTATGGAGAAGCTGCCTCTGCAGATACAGCTGCTGCAGAAGATTACGTAAAAAACGACTCCAAGAAAATTATCGCCGAAGGGGAATATGCTCCTGAGCAAGTCTTCAACATGGATGAGACTGGGTTATTTTGGAAGAGGATGCCATCTCGCACTTTTCTCTTCAAGGAAGAAGCTAAAGCCCAGGGATTTAAAGTGCACAAAGATCGCGTTACCCTCATCATGTGCGGGAATGCTGCGGGATTCATGTTAAAGCCCGGGCTTATCTACAAGTCAAAGAACCCTAGGGCTTTGAAGAATAAAAACAAGAATCTGCTGCCAGTGTATTGGATGCATAACCCTAAGGCCTGCATAACGAAAAGCCTCACATCGGACTGGTTTCACCAATGCTTTATCCCTCAGGTCAAAATTTTTCTTGCGGAAAAAAGCCTTGAATTTAAAGTCCTTCTTTTGATGTATAATGCTGGTGGCCACTCAACTAATCTCGAATATGACGGTGTTCAAGTAAAGTTCCTGCCACCGAATACGACGTCACTGATTCAGCCTATGGATCAAGGCGTTATTCGCGCGTTCAAGGCCCTCTACACACGAAATGCCCTGGCGAACCTGGTTGAATCCATGGATTTGGACAATGAATTCTCAGTGAAGACGTACTGGCGTAATTACACGATTGCCACATGCCTTAAAAATATTCAGAATGCAATCAAAGACATGAAGCCAGCCACAATCAATGCCAGCTGTAAGCAGTTGTGGCCCGAAGGCATCCAAGACTAAAGGAATTTGCTCATGACGAAGTCCATAACTCGGCAGTTGCGAAAGCTGTGAAGTTGGCTGCATTGCTAGGAGGAGAAGGCTTTAAAGATATGACTCATGAAGATGTGAATGAACTGATTGACTGCCACTCACAGCTTTTGACTGATGAAGACTTGGAAGAAATGACAAAATCAGCAAGCGAAGAAGAGGAAGAAGAAGAACTTGAGGAAACACACGAAGAAATTGAAGAACCTGGCCTTACACTCGAACGTTTGGCAGCCATGTATGAACATGTGAAAGCAGTCCAACAACTCTCGCAGGTACATGACGATAATATGGTTCGTTCGGCGACCTTCTGTAATCTTCTCGACGATGCCATGATTCCTTACCAGACCATCTTCCAACAAAAGAAGAAACAGCGACAGCAACTCCCCATTACCATGTTCTTCTCCCCCAAAAGCAGCCGTAAAGCTGTTATTGGCTGCGGAATAATTTCCCCTGGAGTCTACAAACGTCTTTACCACCTCATTCACGGAAAGTTTACCTATCATGTACATATAAATTTACGTTGCATGCTGTTATTCATAAAGTAAAGGGTGGTTTTTTAACAGTGCAGGAAGGGTTTATACAGTAAATGTAAAAATAATTGTAAAATACCTATGTACATGAGTATGTCATGTCATTACCACATCATTCACAGTAAGTTTATCTATCCCTTTCATATAAATTTAGGCTTGCATGCTGTTATTTATGAAGTAAAGGGTGGTTTGTTAACAATACAGGGAGGGTTTATACAGTAAACGTAAAAATAAATGTAAAATACCTATGTACATATAGGGTGATCCTACTTCGCGAAAATTCACCTATCGCGACGGGTCCCGGAACCTAACCCTCGCGATAAACGAGGGATCACTGTGTATATATATATATATATATATATATATATATATATATATATATATATATATATATATATATATATATATATATATATATATATATATATATATATATACAATGATCCCTCGTTTATCGCGGGGGTTAGGTTCCGGGACCGACCGCGATAGGTGAATTTCCGCGAAGTACAGTCACCCTATATGTACATAGGTATTTTACATTTATTTTTACGTTTACTGTATAAACCCTCCCTGTACTGTTAAAAAGCCACCCTTTACTTTATTAATAACAGCAGGCAAGCATAAATTTAAATTTTTTTGTATATGAAAGAGATAGGTAAACTTATGTGAAAGAACCATATTATCATCATGTTCTTGTGAGGGTTGATGGAGTGCTGTCATGTGTTCATACAGGGCTGCCAGAGGTTCGAGTGTAAGGCCAGGGTCTTCGATTTCCTCGTGGCTCAGTTACGAAGTGAATTGAATACATAGTACGTAGGAAAGCTCTTGATTATTAAGAAAAATATTGAAGTGGAGAGGCCAAGTATCCTATCAGTGATATTTTGAAATACAATAGTACGTTGTACTTTGTACAAACTGGTCTCAATTCATGTCAGTGTTCCTTCTCCTATGATGGAGGTGGATGGCATTGAAATCTGTTAAAATGACACTAGTGCTCCGCCAGTAGAGGAAATCTCTTAAATCACACGTTAAAGAAGATATGCAGAAGCCGCCTGCATTAAAGAGGAGTCTGTTGAGGCAAAGGAAACGATATTGATGCTCCCCCAGTAGAGGAAATCTTGTAAATCACACGTTAAAGAAGATCTACAGAAGCCGCTTGAAATTAAAGAGTCTGTTAAGGCAAAGGAAATGATACTGATGCTCCCCCAGTAGAGGAAATCTCTTGTAAATTACATGTTAAAGAAGATCTGGAAGAGCCGGTTGAAATTAAAGAGGGGCCTTTTGAGGCATAGGAGACTGTTATCGAAAGAACTCAACCCCTGAAGCATAACATATTAATAAGCATAACGCGAACTGCGCACATGTCAGTTAGACTGAGCGAGTGAGGCAAAACAATGGAAGATGGTGGGAGAACCAAACTTCAATCAAAATGCTAATAAGACCCCGTGATACAGATCATACAGAAAAACAATTCTGTGATTCGTCGTCTCCCACCCTTTCAGCCAATAACATTCCATGAACTATCTCACGAAGGTGCGAGCCTTTGCGTTTTCCAAGACGCCAATACAGTGTACGCTATCGTACAGTATTTCACTTTTTTTTTTTTTAAGAGTGTGACACCGGGACAGGCAGAAACTGCCCTCATCAACAAAGGCCCGGGTACGAGAAAATACCAAGACGAAGGAAAAGAAAAAGGTTAGGGGCAAGGCAGAGATGAGGTAATGTCACACAAAGGAAAACGACAGGCAGAAAAAAACAGTCAAAGTAAAGAGGACCCAGAGATATGGAGGACTAGGCTCTGAGATGACGATAGCTCTGCTTTTTGAAAGATGAAAGGTCATAAGAATTAGAAAAGACAGAAGGAGGAAGAGAGTTCCAGAGTCTGGAGGTAGATGGGAAGAAGCAGTCGCTGCACCAACCAATCCGCCAGCTACAAATCTCTACACAGTACGTGTGAGATGAGGCCGCTTGGCGAGTGTTACGCGGCCTCGGCAGTGGAGGAGGGATGCAACTCGCCAACTCATCAGAGCAGCGATGGAAGTAGTAGCGATAGAAAAGCGAAAGGGAAGAGACCTTACGGCAAAGAGAGAGACAATCCAGGTTAGAAGTAAGAGAAGGATCATTAATGAGTCTGACTAATTAGATTCAACCCTATCAAGAAGATAAGTAAAGGAAGAAGCACCCCAGATGTGTGAGCAGTATTCTAAGCAGGGGCAGATAAGAACTTTGTAAATTTTAAGTAACTGCAATGAGGATAAGTAATGACGAAAATGAAACAAAACCCCCAATTTTTTGGATGAAGATATAGAAATAGAAATTTGGATTATGTGATTCCTCCAAGACAAGTTAGAGGCTATATTGATTCCTAATATATTGATAGAGTTAAGAGGGTAAATTTCATTAGTTTCGAAGACAATAGGGATATCAGGAGGAGAAGAAGATAAAGAGATAGCAAGAAACTGTGTCTTGGAGGCATTGAATTTAACTAAATTTTGAGTGCCCCATTCAGATACTCTCTGCAAATCGGAGTTAAGAGTAGAAGAAAGAAGAAGAAGAAGAAGAAGAAGAAACTTTATTTCCAATTCAATACAATGGGTATTCGTCAGCCAGGGCAAGCCCCAACCCCCCACTGTGGTGTCCAACCACAGCAGTTCCTGCCAGTAAACAGCTTAAACTCTCGGTCTTGGACGGGAACCGATCTTTCGACCTCGTGAATACGAGGCCAGCGCGTTACCACTGTACTAGCCAGCAGGCTAGATTGATTACGAGTAACAGATGAAGGTTGTGAAGAAAAGGCAGAGGAAAAGTGAAGGGTAGATTCATCGGCAAAGGCATGAAGAAGAGAGGAAGATGGGGATTGTAGAAGATCATTGATGAAGAGAAGGAAGAGAGTAGGTGGAAAAACAGAGCCCTGCGGAACACCTACAGATATAGAACGGTTAGTAAGAAAACTGGAAATCAGAGAACAGAAAGAAGGGGTAAAGCCATAGGCAGGGAGTTTGGCTAACAGAGCCTTGTGCCAGACTCTGTCAAAAGCCTTAGAGATATCAAGGGTGACGACAAAGGATTCCCCATAGTTCCTCAGAGAAGATGACCATACATGAGTAAGATAGGACAGGAGATCACCAGTGGATCTTGCCTTGCGGAAGCCCTACTGGTGATCGGAGATAAGTGAGTTAGATTCAAGGCGTTTCAAGAAGTGAGCATTGAGCAAAGTTTCGAAAACTTTAGCAATAGAGGAGGTTAGAGCAATAGGTCGGTAGTTAGAAGGAATAGAGCGGTCACCCTTCTTAGGAACAGGTTGAACTAGAGAATGCTTCCAAGATGAAGGATAGATACTGATTGACAGAATGAGGCGAAAAAGACGGCAAAGCACGGAAGCAAGTTCATCTGCAAACTCCTTAACGAACCTTGCAGGGATACCATCGGGACCAGATGCCTTGCTTGTCTTTAGCGAGCGAAGAACCTTATGAACTTTGCGTGAAGAAAGGATAAGGGAGGGCATAGGGTTAGAGAGGGGAAAAGACTGAGGAACAGGTGCGCTGGAATCGTTGATAGAAGAGTTGGCAGAAAAATGAGAGCCAAAGAGAGTGGCTTTGTCAGTGGGAGAGCAAGCTATAGAACCATCAGAACGAATGAGAGGGGGAAAGCTTGAGTTAAAGAAGTTTTTGGAGAGGTTTTTGGCTAAGGACCAGAAGCATTTGTCAGTGGGAGAGGAGTTAAGGTCATCAACTTTCCTTCTTATTAAAGGAAGCCTTAGACCTTCGAATCTGAGCTGTACAACAATTCCTAGCTATAATAAAAGCAGAGCGAGTTCAATTGGAAGGAGAGGCTTGGTAAGATCGGTGAGTCTGATTCCTAGCCTGGATAGCCATGGAGCAGGCACGGTCAAACCAAGGTTTAGGGGGAGAGAAAGTTTTTGTAGAAGAGGGGATGTACGCCTCCATTCCCGCAGTCATGATCTCGGCAACTTTTACAGCTACCCGGTCAGGGTTGCGGGACCGAAAGCAGTAGTCATCCCATGGGAAGTCAAAGAGAAAGTTACGCAAATTTTCATGTTGGGTTCGCTCGAAGTGCCAAAGGCGGCGTTGAGCATGAGGGATTGGTGGTGGGGGAGCGAAAATGTAAGAGACAGAGATCATAGAGTGGTCAGATTTACCAAGAGGGGAAAGCACAGAATAAAAGTAGTTTGAAGGGTTAGAAGTAAAAAATAGGTCAAGAGTATTTGCAGCATGTTCGTGATGATCAGGAACGCGAGAAAGATGTTTCATAATTTGCTCCAGATCGCGAGTAATAGAGAAAGCAAGGGCCTCGCTTCCTCCCACATCAGTGTGAGAAGAATGAAGCCACTCACTGTGGTGTACATTGAAGTCTCCAATGTAGAGAACTTCGGCATGTGGGTGAGAAGATAGCAAGGATTCATGGTGCAATACTGTGAGTGTATATGTTTAAATTTGTTTTTTACTATTTTTCACTGTTTTATTGCTCTTAGGCTAGAAAATACTTATTTCATCAATAAAATAATGAAAATTTCAATATGTACTAGCTCACGTAGGTGCAACCCTTTTCGTTTTCCGAAACGCTGATACCGGTATCTTATTTTACATGGTGTAATACTGTTAGTATTTACGTCTTTTACTATTTTTTACTGTTTTATTATTCTTAGGCTAAGAAATACATATTTTATATCAATAAAATAATGAAGCTACTGGAATTTTAATATATGCTAGCTCACGTAGATGTGACCCTTTGGGTTTTCCGAAACGTTGATACCAGTATTGTACTTTCTATGGTGCAGAGTTACATGTTAAAATTTATGTTTTTTTACTATTTCTTACTGTTTTATTATTTTTACTGTTTTATTATTACAATTTCTCAAAATTGTAATATTTTCGCATATACCCAGAAAAAAAAATCGCCAAATAAAAACCCGCGATACAGTGAATTCGCGATAGGTGAACCGCGATATAGCGAGGGATTGCTCTATATATATATATATATATAATATATATATATATATATATATATATATATATATATATATATATATATATATATATATATATATACCTAGTTATCAGAATTTCTCCTAGATAGGTTCTCAGAAGTGTCGGGTAAATGGAAAAGCGCGTGAAGTAACGAGTCATTTTCCATAGCAAACAATGATAAAGGGCATAGATACGTTCCAAACCTTACATAAACACACCATGCCAATGATATAAGATAATTAAAAAACATATTTTATTATTACATAGCAGAGCAGAAAGCCCTGTATCTATTTTCAAGAGTATACAAAAGATATTCATATTCACTTTACAGCTAGATATTAACATACATTACTCTACTGTGCTCTATTATGCAGTGGGCAACAGTCATACAGTACACTGGGACATGCATGGTGGCCGTGAGCAAGTAAGTTATGCGGTAGAAGAGGAGGAGAGGATGCAGGAGAACGAACCTCTTCTGCAAATGTAAACAAAGATAAAATAAAAATTATAAATAACCAAGGCAAGACTAAAACACGAAAAAAAATCTACCATATGACAGATTAAAAAAACTTAATCTACATTCTCTAGAGATGCACAGAGTTAGGGGGATATGATTGAGGTGTATAAATGTTTTAAAAGGATTAACAATGATTGAGGTGTATAAATGTTTTAAAAGGATTAACAAGGGTGATAATAATAAAGTTTTAAAAATTCATGATCAAACCAAAACTAGTAAAGGATTTAAGCTTGATAAATATAGGTTCAGAAGGGAAATTTGTGAAAATTGGTTTGGTAATACCGTCGAGTAGCTGATGCATGGAACAGGATTCCTATTAGGATAATAAATGCCAATATATATATATATATATATATATATATATATATATATATATATATATATATATATATATATATATATATATATATATATATATATATATATATACAGTGTTACCCCGGTTATTCGCGCTTCTTGGTTCGCGTTCTCACTCTATCGCGTTTTTTTTTGGGATAAATTATTATTTTATTTTATGGGTATACGCAAAAATATTAAAATATTGAAAAAAAAAAATTTCAGTATTTTCATTTTTTTTTAAATTTATGTTGCGTGCTGTTATTTATAATGTAAAGGGTGTTTTTTTAACAGTGCAGGGAGGGTTTATACAGTTCGTAAACGAAAAAATAATTGTAAATGAGTATGTGTGTCACGTCATTATCACCTCATTCACTGAAATTTTATCCATCACTTTCATAAAAATTTACGTTGCTTGCTGTTATTTATAATGTAAAGGGTGTTTCTTTAACAGTGCAGGGAGGGTTTATACAGTACGTAAACGAAAAAATAATTGTAAATGGGTATGTATGTCACGACATTATCACCTCATTCACCGTAATTTAAACTAACACTTTCATAAAAATTTACGTTGCTTGCTGTTATTTATAATGTAAAGGGTGTTTTTTTAACAGTGCAGGGAGGGTTTATACAGTGTGTAAACGAAAAAATAATTGTAAATGAGTATGTATGTCACGTCATTATCACCTCATTCACCTTAATTTTATCTATCACTTTCATAAAATTTTACGTTGCTTGCTGTTATTTATAATGTAAAGGGTGTTTTTTTAACAGTGCAGGGAGGGTTTATACAGTACGTAAACAAAAAATAATTGTAAATGAGTATGTATGTCACGTCATTATCACCTCATTCACCGTAATTTTATCTATCACTTTCATAAAATTTTACGTTGCTTGCTGTTATTTATAATGTAAAGGGTGTTTTTTTAACAGTGCTGGGAGGGTTTATACAGTACGTAAACGAATAAATAATTGTATATGAGTATGTATGTCACGTCATTATCACCTCATTCACCGTAATTTTATCTATCACTTTCATAAAAATTTACGTTGCTTGCTGTTATTTATAATGTAAAGGGTGTTTTTTTAACAGTGCAGGGAGGGTTTATACAGTGTAAACGTAAAAATATATTAAAATATCTATGTACATATAGGCGGATCTTACTTCGCGGATTTCCTGCTTCGCGGCGGGTCCCGGAACCGAACTACCGCGATAAGTGAGGCAACACTGTATATATATATATATATATATATATATATATATATATATATATATATATATATATATATATATATATATATATATATATATGTTCCGGTTCCGGTTTGTTCCGGTTTTACGTCACGAACTCCCTTATCTACCAAGGGCTAGGACGGTTGCCTTCTTGCGAAGGACTTGTTTTGGCAGAAGTAATCCTTATGCTGAGTGCATGCCCTTGCTAACTCAGACCGTGACGGGGCGCGAACCCTCGACCTGACGCCTCAGAGTCGGAGACGCTACCGATTGAGCCACGGCGACTACATATATATATATATATATATATATATATATATATATATATATATATATATATATATATATATATATATATATATATATATATATATATATATATATGTTCCGGTTCCGGTTACGTCACGGACTCCCTTATCAACCAAGGGCTAGGACGGTTGCCTTCATGCGAAGGACTTGTTTTGGCAGATGTAATCCTTACGCTGAGTGCATGCCTTTGCTAACCTCAGACCGTGACGGGGCGCGAACCCTCGACCTGACGCCTCAGAGTCGGAGACGCTACCGACTGAGCCACGGCAACTACATATATATATATATATATATATATATATATATATATATATATATATATATATATATATATATATATATATATATATATATATATATATATATATATATATATATATATATACAGTGATCCCTCGTTTATCGCGAGGGTTAGGTTCCGGGACATGTCGCGATAGGTGAATTTTTGCGAAGTAGGAACACTTTTTTTTTTTTTTTTTTTTTTTTTTTTTTTTTTTAAGATTATTGTGACACCAGGATGTACCAAAAAATTATAAAATAAAACATCCTTTATCAGGTTGTAAAGAGAAACAGATGGAGAGTGTAATGACCTGTCAGATGTGAAGGGATTATAAAAGATGTGTAATGAATATCCAGCTCTCTGCTGGGTTTTAATATACCTCTGCATTACTCTCATGATGTCTATTCCAGAGATTCTCCTTAGATCTTATTATTATTATTATTATTATTATTATTATTATTATTATTATTATTATTATTATTAACAATAATTTTCCTTTGATGATGATTGTGGAGATTATTATTATTATTATTATTATTATTATTATTATTATTACGAATTTGTAATTAAACCATTATTTTTACAATAAATAATGTAGTTTTGGTTGAATGAGCAAGAGTTAATTAAAGATTCTCTCTCTCTCTCTCTCTCTCTCTCTCTCTCTCTCTCTCTCTCTCTCTCTCTCTCTCTCTCTCTCTCTTCTCTGAACTTTACTTTTGCATATAATGTACTCTGTGCTGCCATACTGTGAGTTGTGTGTTAGTATGAAGCAATGTTTTATCAATATGTACACCTCCCTGTAAACCATGTTCAATTCTTGGTTTTGTATCCATTTGAAGCATTATTTGTATGAACTCATGTAATGTCTGACGCCTTGGCGCAATAAATTAATAAAATAAAATAATAATCTCTCTCTCTCTCTCTCTCTCTCCAACATTCTATCCTACCCAACCCCCCACACTCTCTTTGTCCCAGCCAACTAGGAAGGGGGACTGTACACAGTTATTAAAGTATATAAACCAACAAATGTACAAACAATGATGAGCCCTTAATAATAATAATAATAATAATAATAATAATGATGATAATAATCTCCACAATCATCATCAAAGGAAAATTATTGTTGCCAATAATAATAATAAGTTCATTTGTGATGTTACTGACAAGGCTTCAGATCCAGTCTTTGGAAAAGTAATTAGTAAAAATCAGAAGAAGGAAAAAGGTAAGAATCAGATGAATAGAGCTCCGAAGAGATGGGCTAAAAGTTTTACTATCAATACTTCTGTAACTGAGGATACATTTAGACCAGTGAGTGGGAAGTGGACAGGTGGTAAGTGTCCTTGTTGTGGATAAAAACATTATGTAATATCTTGTTCACAATTTAATGCTATGAAAGTAAAGGACCGTTGGAATCTTGTAAAATCTAAGGGTCTGTGTGTGAATTGTTTTTCTCAGGGACACATTGCTAAAGATTGTTTAAGAAATTTTATCTGTAATGTTGAAGGCTGTGGAAGGAAACACAGCAAGTATCTTCATCTCCCAAGTAAGAAACAAGATGATGTTGCTAATATACAGGAAGCACCAACACACACTCCTACATCACAATCACGGATGCCAGTAGCAGCAACACAGTTTACTGACTACACACCACTGAATACTTTTATGAATCCCAAAGTGAGTAACTTTGCCTGCCGAGAAGGTGGTAGGCTTGCTCTTCCTATAGTGCCAGCAAGAGTCAGATGTTTGGATACAAATATTGTTGTGGATACATATGCACTGTTGGACCCAAGAACAAATACTACATATTGCACAGAAGAATTACGTGAAAAGTTAGGAACCAGAGGTGTGACTCGTCACTTGGAACTCACTACTACAGACAAGAATACCTATTAATTCAACTGTTATTACTCTTCTTGTATCTGATCTTGATGACACATATGAACCTTTTTGTATACCAGAAGTAGCTGATAGGCCATCATTGAATTTAGACTTGTCATGCTTGTCAAGTCAACCTGATATTGAAAGGTGGTCACACCTGAAGAACCTAAGGTTACCTGAGTTGGAGGTAGATCAGGTTCACCTGCTAGTAGGGCAGGATTGTGCTGATCTCTTGATACCTGATGAAGTAAAAAACGGACAACCAGGTGAGCCATTTGCCATTCATACACCATTAGGCTGGGCCATTAACGGTCCTATTGACCCTTTTAAGCCAACAGTGAGATCTACTCATTTTGTACACACTACTTCAATGATGGAGAAGGATTTTTTTAAGTTATGGGACCTGGAAGGAGTCAACTGTGAAACACCACGTAAGTCTCAGAGTGACTTAAAAGATTTAAAAGTCTGGGATAAGAAACAGTCTTTAATAAATGGTCACTATGCATTGAATATTCCGTTTAAGGTGGAAAGACCTTCCCTACCTGACTACCGTACTATGGCTGAACGACACTTACAGATGTTGGGAAAGCGATTGGATAAAGATAGGAATCTGAAAGAAAGATACACAAAGGAAATTCATAAACTTTTAGAAAAAGGTCATGCTGAATTGGTGCCACTGGAAGACATGAGCAGAGCTGATGGCAAGGTATGGTACTTGCGACATCACCCAGTCCACAATCCTAAGAAACCTGATAAGACTAGAATTGTATTTGATTGTGATGCAAAGTTTGGAAAGTCATCACTAAATGACCATGTGTGGCAGGGACCTGACCAGGCAAATGAGTTGACAGGAGTCTTATTGAGATTTAGACAGGGAGCCATGCTTTCATAGCTGACATTGAGGCAATGTTTTTGCAAGTGAGAGTACCTCTAGAGCAGTGGTTCCCAAACTTTTCACTACCAAGGACCCCTTTCATTTAAATGATTTTTTTCCTGGACCCCAGGATATTGAGACGTTTGTCAACTTAACATGCTGCTTTAATAAACTAGCAACAAACTCCTCTTATCAGAAAACTAGATTAATTTCTGCAGAAAGACATATGTAAATGAAAAAATGGGAAAATATTTAAAAAATATAATGAAAGAAATACAGAACAGAACAGAGCAGAAAAAAATACTTTATCTTAATCTCATTAATGAGATGGGTGATGCTGTTTTGCTGCTACTATGTTTTTAATTTCAGGTTCAATTGCAGGCAGTTTTGAGCGAAGATCAGGTTCCACATTCATCCAATTTCTGTATTTTGATTTTATGTAAATGAGCTGTGAGAAAGCCTGCTCACATAAATACGTAGTAGGGAATGGCATTAGATATTTCAGGGCCTTGGTTGCCAGTTCTGGGTACTAATTTTTCAATAGTAACCAAATGTCTGATAAATTGTAACGGCTGAAACGTGATCTTAGTGAAGTGTCACATGAAAGTTCAACAAGACTATTTTCTTCTTTTGCTGTTAATTCTTTTACATCTTTTACATTTACATGAAAAGGATCCCTAATCCACTTGTTATTACCATCATGAGGAGGAAAATAATCCCTAAAACTGATCTTTAAACCTTGCAAATGCTGAATAAAAAGGCTTCTTATTTCTTCAGAAATGTTTTCTTCAGAAGTTCCAAGAAAGTCATAAAGTGTTGGAAAGGATTCAAACACACCACTATGCAGACGTTTACACCACAATTCTAATTTCTTGATCATGGCTTCCACTTTATCTTAAACTTTAAAAATAGTTACGGATCTCCCTTGTAGGCTCAAATTTAGGTCATTCAAATAAGTAAAGATGTCAGATATGTATGCCACAATAGCTAGCCACGAAAAGTTATTAAACCATTTTCTCCCATGAAATGATTTATTATGAAGAAATAGTCTTATTACATCACGCAACTCAAATATGCGGGTAAGTACTTTACCGCGGGACAGCCACCATACTTGAGAATGCAAGAGCAGTTGTTCATGAGCGCTACGTATCTCCTCACAAAGAACACTAAAAATACGAGAATTTAAGGGCTGAGCTTTTATGAAGTTAACTACTTTCACTACTTCACCTAGAGTTGTCTTCAATTTTTCTGGCATTTTCTTTGCTGCCAACGATTCTCTATGTACGCAGCAATGAGTCCACTTGACATTTGGTATTATAGCTTGGATTTTTGCCTTGACTCCTTTGTACTTTCCCGACATTGCAGGAGCCCCATCAGTACTGACTCCTACACACTTTGACCATCCAATTTCATTAGCTATTATAAAATCATTCAAACTATTAAAAATAGACTCACTAGTTGTGTGTGTTGGCAATGACTGGCAAAAGAGAAAATCTTCCTTAATTGTACCGTCAAATTCATATCGTATGAATGCAAGTAAATCAGCACTGTAAGCAACATCTGTACTTTCATCTAATTGTAAAGAATAATACGAACTTTTAATCACAATCTTCACTAGTTGATTTTTAACACTGTCAGACATGTCTTCTAATCACCGCTTGACAGTGGTGTTTGACAATGAAATGAGATCAAAACTCTTTGATACTTTGTCTCCATGCATCCTAGAGGACATTGCTTTGGCAGCAGGCAGAATTAGTTCCTCTGCTATTGTGTGTGGTTTTCCACTCTTTGCTATTAAAAGAGAAACATCATACGAAGTACACACAGCATTCTTATTATCACCCCCGGTTGCTATTTTTTCTATAATATTTTTGTCTTGAAAGCAGTTCTTCCAGTCTTCTTTGAAAATATTCAGCAGGTTTGTTAGTATGCTCCTTATGTTTAGTTTCATAATGCCGGCGAAGTTTGGCTGGCTTCATACTTTCATTGGACAATATTTCATAACAGACAACACATTGTGGTTTCTGTTCACCTTCACTGCCTCTACATATAAATCCAAAGGATATGTATTCATCACAGTATTTACGGTTTTTGCGTTTCGACTGATGAGTCAGTGTCTTTTCACTTGAGCTTGTCGCACATTCACCTTCTATGTCACTACTGTCTCGTTTTAACATGCTTCCGGCTTTTAACCACCAATCCATCATACGATCAGATATTTACAATAAATAGTCACTGATGTAGTTAATACAACTAAATATTAAGGTTCGGGAATTAAACACAGACGCACTGACTACAGACTGCTCAAGTTGCATTAACGTTTGGATGCAACTGTCAGTTCAAAACATGAAGACAGTGAAGGAAGAGCAAAGTTGCAGCAATCAGTGTTCAGAACTTCAGCTCAGACTGAGCTCGCACGCCACGGTCCGACTGTACGTGTTCAACACATGACAGATTGGTAATCTCACACGTATAAATGCTTCGGTCCGACCGTACTGTGATTGCCTGATATCCAACATGTCACTTTCATGTACAGTGTTAAATGCATAAGAAACTAAAGAGAGAAAGAAAAGAAAAATACATAAATTATATAATTAGGAAACGTTTATTTTTAATATTGCCACGTACGTTACGTTGCCTTTGTATAACTGCATTATTATTTTTTTCTTTTAATATGCTTATTCACTTACATATATATATATATATATATATATATATATATATATATATATATATATATATATATATATATATATATATATATATACAGTGTTACCCCGGTTATTCGCGTTTCTTGGTTCGCGTTCTCAGTGTATCGCAATTTTTTTTGGGGCCCCCACATTATTATTATTATTATTATTATTATTATTATTATTATTATTATTATTATTATTATTATTATTATTATTATTATTATTTTTTTTTTTTTTTTTTTTTTTTTTTTTTTTTTTTTAAAGAAGATCATTGTGACACCAGGATGGGCCAAAAAATGATAAAATTAAGCAGACTTTATCAGGTTGTAAAGAGAAACAGAGATGGAGAGTGTAATGACCTGTCAGATGTGAAGGGATTATAAAAGATGTGTAATGAATATCCAGCTCTCTGCTGGGTTTTAATATACCTCTGCATTACTTTCATGATGTCTATTCCAATAATTCTGCTTAGATCTTATTATTATTATTATTATTATTATTATTATTATTATTATTATTATTATTATTATTATTATTGGCAACAATAATTTTCCTTTGATGATGATTGTGGAGATTATTATCATCATCATCATTATTATTATTATTAAGGGCTCATCATTGTTTGTACATCTGTTGGTTTATTTACTTTTAATAACTGTGTAAAGTGCCCCTCCCTAGTTGGCTGGGACAAAGAGAGTGTGGGGGGTTGGGTAGAATAGAATGTTGGAGAGAGAGAGAGAGAGAGAGAGAGAGAGAGAGAGAGAGAGAGAGAGAGAGAGAGAGAGAGAGAGAGAGAGAGAGAGAGAGAGAGAGAGAGAGAGAGAGAGAGAGAGAGAGAGAGAGAGAGAGAGAGAGAGAGAGAGAGAAACAACAACAAACTTTATTTCCATTTCAATACAGTGGGTATTCGTCAGCCAGGGCAAGCCCCAACCCCCCACTGTGGTGTCCAACCACAGCAGTTCCTGCCAGTAAACAGCTTAAACTCTCGGTCTTGGACGGGAACCGATCTTTCGACCTCGTGAATGCGAAGCCAGCGCGTTACCACTGTACTAGCCAGAGAGAGAGAGAGAGAGAGATTATTTTATTTTATTTTATTAATTTATTGCGCCAAGGCGTCAGACATTACATGAGTTCATACAAATAATGCTTCAAATGGATATAAAACCAAGAATTGAACATGGTTTACAGGGAGGTGTACATATTGATAAAACATTGCTGCATACTAACATACAACTCACAGAATGGCAGCACAGAGTACATTATATGCAAAAGTAAAGCTCAGAGAAACGCAGAATGTACAAACAGAATTATACAGCAACATACAGAAAATATATGTATAATTCAATATAATTAATGGCCA
>JAXCGZ010016054.1:25000-27500 GCA_037179515.1 Halocaridina rubra | reverse complement strand
GAAATGAAGAAGAGAAGAAAAATTTTTGTTACAGAATACTTCCAGACAAAGGGGAGATAAAGAAGATAATGACAGAAGATCAGGGGATGGGGCCTCATTAAGATTGTTATACACAAATGCTGATGGATTAGCTGGTAAGGCAGTAGAATTAAAAGATAGGATTCACAACAGTAAGGCAGATATAGTAGCAATTACAGAGACTAAGTTGAGTGAGGACATAAACAGTGTCACAGTTTTTCCTAAGGGCTTCAGAATACTAAGGGTCGAAAGATCTGAGAGGACTGGTGGAGGGATAGCACTGCTCATAAGTGAGAGGATTCAAGTTGAAGAAATAAACTTGGCTATAGAATGTGAGTTCAGGGAATTTCTTGTTGCTCGCATAAATACTGGGTCAGAGAGCATTATAATAACTGTTGTATACAACCCACCAAGGAACCAAAATAGGCTTGAAATTTATGAGGAAAGTCATATAGGTACGATTGAAGTCATAAACTCAGTTGTTAACATGGCGCGGGAGAAAAAATGTAGGATTTTGATTATGGGAGACTTTAATCATAAAGAGATAGATTGGATAAATCTTGACCCACACAGTGGTGAGGACTCATTTGGGGCAAGATTCCTAGATTGCGTACAAGGGAATTTCCTACACCAACATGTAATGGAACCAACAAGAGCCAGGGGTGGGGATGAGCCATCACTACTTGATCTGGTGTTCACAGATAATGTGTTGGATATTGAAAATATTGAGTATGAACCACCAATTGGAAAGAGTGACCACTGTGTGTTGTTGATGGAGTATATCATTGAAGACATTCTTCCTGAGAGTAGAGGCACTGAGGACATGAGGAGGAACTATCCGAAAGGAGATTACATCAAAATGAATGAGCTTTTTGCAGTTATTGACTGGAGAACCTTATTTTACAACAAATCTGTACAAGAAATGTATGACATCTTTTGTGAGAAATATGGGAAGATAGTAGATTGCTGCATACCTGTCACCAAAGTAGGTGTAATTCATGCCAGAGAGAAATGGTTCGATAATGGGTGTAAAAGAGCTAAGGAGTGGAGAGACAAATGCTGGAAAAGGTATAGGAGGAGAAAAAACATAAATGCCTGGCAAACCTACAAAAGAGCAAGAAATGACTACCTAAGTAAAAGGAGAGAGGCAGAGAGAGATTATGAGAGGGACATCACCAGGAAGGCTAAAGAAAATCCCAAGCTTTTCCACAGCTTTATCAGAGGAAAACTGAAGGTAAAAGAACAGGTTTTAAGGCTAAAGAGAGCGGATGGAAGCATCACTGAGACGGACGAAGAGATCTGCAAAGAATTGAACAAGGAGTTTCAGTCAGTATTTACAGTAGAAAATACCCCACCCCCTCAGATTGCAGTGATAGAAGCTCAAGGGCCGGTATTAGAGAACATCAACCTTACAGCCACAGAGGTATGCAAAGCGCTGATGGATTTAGATGTTCATAAAGCTACAGGTCCTGATGACATATCCCCTCATGTGCTTAAAAAATGCGCAAACACAATATCAGTGGCACTAAGTATCATATTTAAGGAGTCACTGGAGTCGGGGGAGATTCCAAGATGCTGGAAACAAGCAAATGTGATACCTATCTTCAAAAAGGGAAGGAGGGATACGGCTCTGAACTATAGACCAGTTTCCTTGACCAGCATAGTTTGCAAACTTATGGAGAAACTACTAAGGAAACATATCTCTCTTCACTTGGAATCCTTCAACTTTTTGTCAGTGAGGCAACATGGCTTCAGAGAAGGAAGATCAACAGTAACAAACTTATTAGAATTTTATGATGAGGTAAGCCAAATCTTACAGGAAAGAGAGGGCTGGGCAGATTGCATATTCCTAGACTTCCAGAAAGCGTTTGACACTGTTCCACATGGGAGACTTATTAGGAAGCTGCAATCAATGGCTAGAATAGGTGGAAATGTCTTGGAATGGATAAAAACTTACTTAGAAGGAAGGGAACAGAGGGTTAGAGTAAGACACTCAGTGTCTGAATGGAGAAGAGTTAGTAGTGGAGTTCCACAGGGTTCAGTTTTAGGGCCACTTTTGTTCCTTGTATATGTAAATGACCTACCAGAGTCTGTAAATTCATTCATGAATATGTTTGCAGATGATGCAAAGATTGTGAAGAAAGTAAAAAACGAGAACAATGGTAGAGAACTTCAGGAGGATCTAAATAATCTGCATGAGTGGTCAGAAAAGTGGCTAATGAAATTCAATACCTCAAAATGTAAGGTAATGAGAATGGGTACAAGTGCAAGAAGGCCCAAGCTTGACTACTCGGTGGCTGGAGTACAACTTCAAGAGACAGAAAATGAGAGAGATCTAGGAGTAAACATACTGGCAGATTTGTCTCCAGAAATACATATAAATGGCGTAGTAAGGGCAGCATATGCATTCTTATCAAATGTAAGGGTAGCCTTCAGGCACATGGACAAGGAAATGTTCAGAAATATTTATGTAACCTATGTG
>JAXCGZ010016054.1:15000-17500 GCA_037179515.1 Halocaridina rubra | reverse complement strand
CTATTTTCTCCATTTGCTAAGTCATCAGTGAGTTATTTTTTTTCTAGTAGTGAATGATATTTTTATCTCTTACAAGTCTAAACTTTGGCCACTAATCTAAATACAAGCATCGCTAGAGCAAGAGCTTTTTGCAAAGTTCAGAAGTGAAAATGTGACAAAGTTACAAGTTGTAAATGTAATTTGAAGTTTTGTAGTTCTCAGACTAACGTTTTGTTCTTGAAATTCTTGTGTAAGGATTAACCAACAAAGTTAGGAATCACGCGATGCATCACCCTACAGCGATAAACCAGTCATGTAAGCATCTCCTAGCAAGTGAAGAGATGTAACAACAGTTAATTACAGAGAGAAATTATCTTGAGTGGGTGATGTATTTGAGCCCGTAACTCGAGGGTAATCAGGCATAACCTCAATTTTTAGTGGTTTATGTGTCAGTAATAATCCCCATTCCAATATGGAGTGGACATCGACAAGATGAAGCTAGGGATTAAAGCTGAGTGCCCTACCTAATGTCTCGCATGTCTCGCAGAGGGTTCAAAAACTGACTCACCATTTTTAGAGTCGTCCACTCTAACCAATGGGGTACCGTGGTCCCCAAAACATCCATTAATGAAAACATAAAAAGAAACCATACACCACATTTTTTTTTACAATCATCATTTCCAGAAGCCTCATATCACAGATGCATTCCGAAAAGCCATTTTCTCTATCTCAAGGCATCTTGATATGCCCAACCGACCCAATAAAGTGCATGAACATAAACATTGCTAATTAAAACTTAAATACATGCATTACAATAGGATTTTTTGGATAATGAATAAGGTTGCAATATTGTACATGCATTATATAAGTAACCGTAATAATAACGTATTCTGCCTACTTTGCTATCCATGTATATAAGGGCCACAATCTCCTTTGTATGGAGAGTGCAAAAGTCAAAGCTCACATCCATTCATTAGAAGACTCGCTCGCTCTTCCCTTCCAAGTTTACAGTATCAAATAAATGATGCTAAAATTGCAAACTATAAATAATATGGGGAAATATTTACTCTCATTCGACACGTTAGATAAGAAATCTCAGTAAATTTATTATATCAAGTGAGGTTAGGTTAAGTTTGGTTTGGTTAACCTAGATCAGTTCATCCCCAATAATTAAGCTAGTTGATATAAAAAATTATTATCTTTTAGTTGTTTTAGATGTTTTTTCTGTTTTTCCGGTGATATATATATATATATATATATATATATATATATATATATATATATATATATATATATATATATATATATATATATATATATATATATATATATATATATATATATATATATATATATATATATATATATATATATATATATATATATTTTTATGTGTGTGTTTGTGTGTATATATATATATATATATATATATATATATATATATATATATATATATATATATATATATATATTATATATATATATATATATATATATATATATATATATATATATATATATATATATATATATATATATATATATTAATTTCGCAAATTGGATGAGTACGTAAGCTTTTACTCTAAATAAAATGTTGGATCAATTATTAAATTTTTTTTTTCTTATTTCTTTCGCAGACGCCGGTGTGTGAGCAGGAGGAGAGCGCCCTCAACCACCCACCGCCCATGACGTACCCCATCGTCCTGCAGGCGTGTGTAGACTCCTACCGACACCTCAATCTCTCTGCTCATGGTAAGATAGGAATAACATTTATCCGTTAATCCATATGACATACCTGCTCATGGTAAGAATAGAGTTACTCATCCATTACTGCACTGTATATTTTTTCTCCAATCGCCAAAATGGAATTTAAGAAACTTGTTCATGTATAGGATAACAACTACTATTAAAAGTACAAATGAAAACAGGCGCTGGATAAAGATAAGCCATCCTAACAGAAAAAGGAGCATCTATCATCACCTAGCCATTTTTATGCTAGGTTAGGTTAGGTTAGGTCAGGTTAACGTTGAGTAAGCATAATTTAATAATTTAATGAATAACTGGTTGCAAGACCTTATTTGTGCTTATAAAACTTTACAAGTGGACAGTGGGAAGAATAATCCTTATTTGATCACAGATTTCTTTCAAAAACGAACATGCATTAAGAAGCAGCATTCACAGTACTTTCTTTGAAGTAATGTCTTACATCAATAATGCAAATATGAATATTTCACATATTACCCAATGTTTAATAACTTCATACTACTCGCAAAGCTTCGCAAACACAGTGAATGCCTAGTCCTCCAAATACAGGAAGGGTAAGTACTGTACATTATAAAACTCACAGAGACCTACGCCACAAAAATCTAAAAGCAAAGCTTATACATTTTTATTTTCTCTTAAAAAAATATGGACACATGGACTATAATTTCCTTTTATAGTTTCTCGCAAAATGAAGTTTATCTTCACGGGAATTTTTTTAGTATATGAATACCAGTATTTATTACGCATACAAAACCTT
>JAXCGZ010016054.1:5000-7500 GCA_037179515.1 Halocaridina rubra | reverse complement strand
ACCTGCTCAAAAGAAGGGTGACCGCTCTATTCCTTCAGACTACCGACCTATTGCCCTAACTTCCTCTATTGCTAAAGATTTCGAAACATTGCTCAATGCTCACTTCCTGAAAAGCCTTGAATCTAACTATACTTATCCCCGATCACCAGTACGGCTTCCACAAGGCAAGATCCACTGGTGATCTCCTGTCCTATCTTACTAATGTATGGCCATCTTCTCTGAGGAATTATGGGGAATCCTTTGTCGATCCCTATGATATCTCTAAGGCTTTTGACAGAGTCTGGCACAAGGCTCTGTTGGCCAAACTCCCTGCCTATGGCTTTACCCCTTCTTTCTGTTTTCTGATTTCCAGTTTTCTCACTGACCGTTTTATATCTGCAGTTGTTGATGGTTCGACATCTATCCCTTTTTCTGTTACCAGTGGTGTTACACAGGGCTCTGTTCTTTCACCTACTATGTTCCTTCTATTCATCAATGATCTACAATCCCCATCTTCCTCTCTTCTCCACGCCTTTGCTGATAATTCTACCCTTCACTTTTCCTCTGCCATTTCTTCTCAACCTTCATATGCTACTCGTAATCAGTCTTGTATCACTCTTTCATCTACTATCAACTTCGATGTGCCGAGAGTATCTGAGTGGGGCACTCAAAATTTAGTTAAATTCAATGCCTCCAAGACACAGTTTCTGGCTATCTCTTTATCTTCTTCTCCTCCTGATAACCCTATTGTCTTCAAAACTAATGAAGTTTACCCTCTTAATTCTATCAACATATAAGGAATCCATATAGCCTCTAACTTGTCTTGGAGGAATCACATAATCTGCATCCAAAAATTTTTTGTTTTTGTTTTCGTCACTACTTTTCCTCTTTACAGTTACTTAATATATATAAAATCCTTATCGGTCCATGTTTATAACACTGCTCACACATCTGGGGTGCTTCTTCTTATACTTATCTCCTTGATAGGGTTGAATCTAAGGCAGTCAGATTCATTACTGATCCTTCTCTTACTTCTAATCTGGATTCTCTCTCTCTTTGCCGCAAGGTATCTTCCCTTTCTCTTTTCTATCGCTACTACCTCCATCGCTGATCTGATGAGTTGGCAAGTTGCATCTCTCCCCACATTGTCGAGGCCGCATAACACTCGCCAAGTGGTTTCATCTCAAAGGTACCGTGTGGAGATTTGTAGCTCGTGGATTGGTCGGTGCAGCGACTGCTTCTTCCCATCTACCTCCAGACTCTGGAACTCTCTTCCTCCTTCTGTCTCTCCTAATTTTTTTTATCCTATCATCCTCCAAAAAGCAAATCTATCGGCATCTCAAGGGCTAGTCCTCCATATCTCTGGGTCCTCTGTACTTATACTGTTTTTTTCTATCTGTCGTTTTCCTTCGTGTGACATTTCCTCATCTCTACCTTGTCCTTAACGTTTTTCTTTCCATTCGTCTTGGTATTTTCCCGTGTCCTGGCTTTTATTGATGAGGGTAGATTTTGCCTGTCCCGGTGTCACACTCATTAAAAAAAATAATAATAAATAACTAGATAAATAAATTAAAAAAAAATATATATATATATATATATATATACATATATATATATATATATATATATATATATATATATATATATATATATATATATATATATATATATATATATATATATATATATATATATATATATATATATATATATATGGCGTGCTTGAATACGTGACTGTGTGTGTGCGTTTGTGTGCGCGCGTGTGAGTGTGTGAGACACTGGGGAAGGCAACATTTGCCCTTATCGGGTTTGAACCAGAGGAAGCATTTAAAAAAAGGTAACAGATTAAGGAACAGAAAGGAGGGAACTGTAAACTATAAAAAGAAAGATTGAATGACTAGCCAAGAATAGTCAAAAGTAATTAGGACCTAACAGTAATCAGAAAGATAGCAAAGAGAAACAGTGACATGCACACACATAAACACACGCACACACTCTTACACATATATACACACACACACACGGAAGCACGCACGCACGCAAGCACGCACGCGCGCACACACACACACAGATACACACATCTATCTATATAGATATATATATATATATATATATATATATATATATATATATATATATATAAATATATATATATATATATATATATATATATATATATATATATATATATATATATATATATATATATATATATATATACATATATATATATATATATATATATATATATCTATATATATATATATATATATATATATATATATATATATATATATATATATATATATATATATATATATATATATATATATATATATTTATTTATCATTATTATTATTATTATTATTATTATTATTATTATTATTATTATTATTATTATTATTATTATTATTATTATTATTATTCCTGGAATACAAAATATAACTTCTCTTCGGATACAAGAGAATTATTGTATTTCCATGGTCGAAGTCAGCCTTTTCAGGTACAATATTGAGAGTGA
>JAXCGZ010016053.1:27500-32963 GCA_037179515.1 Halocaridina rubra | reverse complement strand
CACTTCATTCTCCTTAATTTAGTCGTACGTACATACATACATACATACATATATACATACATACATACATACATACATACATACATACATACATACATACATACATACATACATACATACATACATACATACATACGTACGTACGTACGTACGTACGTACGTTCGTGTGTGCATGCGTGAGTACATACATACATACATACATACATACATACATACAAGCATAAATACGTAGAGAGAGAGAGAGAGAGAGAGAGAGAGAGAGAGAGAGAGAGAGAGAGAGAGAGAGAGAGAGAGAGAGAGAGAGAGAGAGAGAGAGAGAGAGAGAGAGTTATACCCTCCTCAAGAGAAAAAAATATATGTCAAGTCTGAAAAAAATCTTTTGGCTAAAGAATGCTAAAACATAAACATGTAAATTATATACAACAAAACGTATTCAACATCATCTATCTTCTCTCCTTTAAAAAAAAAAAAAAAATCTTTTCGGTCATAAAATGGTTATGTAATCCAGGAGGAGCCTTAGATTTGGCGAAGGTTCCCTATTCATTCCACGAATGAATTGTAGACTTTCCTCAACAGGTCTCTTCGTAATGTCCTGAGAGAGAGAGAGAGAGAGAGAGAGAGAGAGAGAGAGAGAGAGAGAGAGAGAGAGAGAGAGAGAGAGAGAGAGAGGAGAGAGAGAGAGAGAGAGAGACTAAGTTTATGTTTATCTCAATATAGTGTTGGTAATTACATGGAGAGAGAGAGAGAGAGAGAGAGAGAGAGAGAGAGAGAGAGAGAAGAGAGAGAGAGAGAGAGAGGAGAGAGAGAGAGAGAGAGAATGTCTATTCTAAAGGCTATGAAGTAGGTTACGCTCCCATAGGGTACGTTAGCTGTCACTTCAATCACATTCTGGTCCCTCACTTTCACGATTTTATTTTGGCATTATTTTATCCTCTTAGCAATATCACTGAGAACTTTCTCTGGCACCGGGAGGTGGGGGGATAGTGATATATCGGTGGATCAGTGTCTGGCTCAGACCTAAAAGGTCCATTTCCTACAGTGATTTATGAAATAACTTCCCAAAGACCTCTCTATGATAAGAAGGAAGGAGTAGTGGGGTCCCTATTAAATGTGCGCTCTCTCTGTGAGTGCAAAGTTAGATATGTAAGGTCAATGGTAGAAGAGTATCTTCACGACTAGGAACTTCCAAGCAAGCAAAATTACCTTGCTGGCATCTGCTTTCTTTTTAATCCACCGATTTTTCAACGTTCAAGTGGGGTCCCCGTTTCTAACTAGCCTCTGAGAGACTGATATTGGTTTTGGCTGAAAAGTTTTCAGGCTGGAAGTTGTGCCTCATACCAAGTCTTATGCAATGTTCCGTGCTTGGGAACGGTACCAAGATAGAGCTGGCTTGATTCCCCGGTGGCAGAAAAGAAATACACACACACACTCACACACACACACACACACACGCACGCACATAAACACACACATACACGCACATACGCACGCACATAACACACACACATACACACATACGCGCACACACACACACACACCACACACATACACACACACACGCACACACACACAGTGACATACTCGTTTTAGGGACAACCCACGCTTTATACCTGCCCAGGAATGTACTCCAACCGTTGGAAAAATGTACAAAGTCATCAATAGATGGCATGTCAGTGATGCAGCAGAATATTTTGACCATCTGAATTCCAACTCTGAGGGGGAGGAGCTATTCGTGAATTGCATGTACACACAAGTAACACAAACTCTATAGGCTTCTTACTATACTAAAACAGTCGTCTTAAATATACAAAACTACATTGCTGCTACAATAATTATACATACATACATACACACATACATACATACATACATACATACATACATACATACATACATACATACATACATACATACATACATACATACATACATACATACATACATACATGCCAACCTTACAAATATGGCATTGCTATCGCAGATCGCTTATACAAACGCTACCACTTTAGCACTAACAACTTCGTCGATACCAATACTGCAATATTGCCATTTATAGTGAAATTGGATGCTACTAACGCTACTAATGGGGCATTATAAGTACCGTTGATATCAACCCTGGCCAAGTGGCACCAACAGTGGAGATCACAAATATCGACGTTGTCAAGTTGGCACTATTAATGAATATCGATCAAATCAAAAGAAGTTAATATTGTATTTGAAAATTAATGAGAGCTGACGAGCTATACCCATGCTTGCTGAGACTATTGCCTAAACATAAATAAAACACTTCTACTACTACTACTACTACTACTACTAATAATAATAATAATAATAATAATAATAATAATAATAATAATAATAATAATAATAATAATAAAAATAAAAATATTAATAATAATAATAATAATTATAATAATAATAGTAGTAGTAGTAGTAGTAGTAGTAGTAGTAGTAGTAGTAGTAGTAGTAGTAGTAGTAGTAGTTGTAGTGGTAATAATAATAATAATAATAATAATAATAATAATAATAATAATAATAATAATAATGATAATAATGAATAATAATAATAATAATAATAATAATAATAATAATAATAATAATAATAATAATAATAATAATAATAATAATAACTAGACACATAAAGCGAAAGAAAAAAAATTCAAAATCAATTCATTTTTTAATTTTCCTTTTCGCATCGTCTGTACTTCCTCCCCGGCGACTATTCATCATTTTCAAGTCGGTTCCTTTTACTGCAATCTCTTGAGCAGGTCTCATACTTCTGAGCAGGTCTCACACTTCTGAGCAGGTCTCACGCTTCTTGGCAATCGCCATAAACACTTTTAAAACTCTTCCGTTCTTATTCATAACAATATCCGACCATCCATTTCTTCAGCGATAAGTTCTGTTTTCTCACTGCAAGTTTTGTTTTGGTGTTACGTCACGGACTCCCTTTTCTACTAAGGGCTAGGACGGTTGCCTTCTTGCGAAGGAATTGTTTTGGTAGATGTAATCCTTACCCTGAGTGCATGCCCTTGCTAACCTCAGACCGTGACGGGGCGCGAACCCTCAACCTGACGCCTCAGAGTCGCGGACGCTACCGCTTGAGCCACGGTGACTACTGTTTTCTCACTGCAAGTTCCATATTCTTATTTGGATTATGGTGGATTCTCTTTCTTAAGAGAGTCGACTGTAAAAAATGGGTATATCTATTTCCATTATTTCTGCTCTCAGTTCTCTTTATTTCCAATAGAAAAGTTAAGAGAAATTACTTCGTCTGTGGTAAACATATATATATATATATATATATATATATATATATATATATATATATATATATATATATATATATATATATATATATATATATATATATATATATATATATATATATATATATATATATATATATACATACATACATACATACATACATACATACATACATACATACATACATACATACATACATACATACATACATACATACATACATACATACATACATACATACATACATACATACATATATATATATATATATATATATATATATATATATATATATATATATATATATATATATATATTTAAGACCCTATGACCATCTTTTGGCCTATTCGATTCTCTTAACTACTTAGGTAAAAATAAGCGGTAGGTCTTAGTGGGTAATGTATTTTACACAGCTATATACAAACTTCTACCTACAAATTTATTAGGGGTACATAAATCTATCTAAGCTTGACTAACATTCTAAAAAAAAAATGCTTCACCTGTCTCTTACCCTCTCCTCTACAATATATGGTATCATTTATCTTTCCTTAGACATATGAGCTGTATACAGTGACCCTAGTACAGGTACAGTGAAGTTGGGTTTACAGATTAACCAGTTATTTTTAGTTTTACGAAATTGCTCATATGCATTTAAGGTAGTTTTCACACCAAAGTGGCACGTCGCATGTGGCATGCCACGTGGCACGTCATTTGAAAACGAACATCCAGAAATACATGAAACCTCTCACACAGAAGTGGCATATGGGACGTATCACGCCACTTGTGTGAAAAGTTTCATACATTTCCGGATGTTAGTTTTCAACTGGCGTGTCACGTGGGATGCCACGTGCAACGTGCCACTTTGTTGTGTACAACAATAATATTTAATTTTTCTTCCTGGAGTGGCTTACCAGGGCAAAAGGTAAAATAATGAGTAACTCTTCTTTGCCCCCAATACCTAGCTTTCATACCACATAGGTAAAGTTATTTACCATGGTAAATATAGACTGATATGAGAATTAACTCAAAAGGAGTACAGGATACACCCGAGCTTTTTTGACTCATTTTCAAATGTAAACAAAGCAGGTCGACGCCCAATTAGGTATGTTATAATTAGCCCCATGTCTGAGACTAAATAAAGGGGGGTTTACACGGTCAAACGGTTCGTCGAACGCGGTTCGACAGACAAGTGTTTGAAGTGATGTTCAAACGTGTGAACGGGGTATTTGGTTGTCGAACACGGAACTATTTGGTTGTCGAACACGAAAAGTGTTCGACAACCAAATACCCCGTTCACACGTTCGAACATCACTTCAAATACTTGTCTGTCGAACAGCGTTCGACGAACCGTTTGACCGTGTAAACCCCCCTTTATATCAGTTATCCATTTCACACCGCCTGCATGAACCGTAGACCAGCCAGTATAGCACATTAATTAAGGACAACAACATTCCTTGCACCGAGATCACGTTTTGTATGCATAAGACCTGTTTATCTTATCAATCCGCAACCACAGTTCGGCCCAACAGGTGCGAAAGGTAAGGAGGGTGTGGTGTCTGGCAAGGAATGCTGTCTAATATAAAACAGTTATCGACATACAGGTATGATACGGACGTATGATAAGGACCATGTAAAATTCTTACGTAGCCAACCCTAACCATGTACTCTTTCATTTCACACATAATTACTTAGTACGATCAATGAAAACAAAAAGCTTTCGATTTTATTTAATAACTTGTACTCCACAACTATATTACTCATTCAATCTTCATAAAGAAAAGAAAATAAATAAACACTTTAATATAAACATGAATGTAAGTGAACAAGGACCACTTTAGTAAAAAAAAAATTAACAAAAACCTTCAGAGATATTAAAACATTTCTAAACCTTGAAGATAATTGTACAAATTAGTTAAGTGGATATGACTTCTGTGTCAAATTACTGCACATATGAGCTGAAAATAAAAGAAGTAGAACTTCAAAAGTGAGTCTAAATGGTCACAGAAATGTACCCGATATTTTTATCGGGTACGTGGCCCCACAGAGTCTGTTAAAAAGAGAATTTACTCAGGGTAGCGGTCACATCATCTACCTTGGCTGTTTCCCCTAATTTGGGGGGTAGCCGACATAAAAAAAAGAAACAATAAGGGGATTACTTTGCTCTATGGGCAATGACGAGGGAGCTAGCGACCG
>JAXCGZ010016053.1:0-22500 GCA_037179515.1 Halocaridina rubra | reverse complement strand
ACAGATTAAACACTTATGGTAAGAGGCAATAAGAGCGAAATTCTAATTCTCGTGTATAAACAACAGCAGGGGAATAACAGTTAAATACAGAGAGCATGAAATAATATGGCCTGAAATATTCATAAATCTGACCCCCTACCATTGCATTTGCTTAATACATATGGATACCAATCAAAGAGATCCCAAGGCTGGATAAATAGAAAGGGCTGTTGTTAAGAAGGGCATTTCTTTTTTTATGAGTATGACGCCGGGGCAGACAAGAAAATTACCCTTATCAGGCCCGAGCATGAAGAAATCATTAACACCAAGAAAAAGCAGAGGGTTAAGGACAAGACAGAAATAAGAGAATGATGGCCTTAATTTGAGCCACAACCAAACACTATACTCCAAGAGGCCAGTAAGAACAGAGACAACATATGCATATGGGAAAAGTTGCCAAAATAAGTCTGATTACTAACCATCATGACAATAATGGGCAAATGTGTTTCCGTCATGGTTCAAAATTCCAAAATTTTGGACCAAAATCTGACTCACTTGTACCATAAAGTGTATTGATACTGACGATTAATATCAGTTCAAACATAAAAAAAAAAAACCATAGTGATCAAAAAGTAGATTTTGGAATAGGCCCATACTGCCATTATGTAAACTAGCAGCATCAAAATGCATTAACTGGAAAATAATCCCCCTCTTTCCTGATTCATTTCTTTGCAGGAAGAAACTAAAAATAGGATAGTCACAATGCAACCCTCGGTGTAAAAAAAAAAAAATCAATTACCAGCTAAGTCAAGTACTCCTAACCTGTATTCACCAGACCGTGAAAAAGAGCTGACCCCCTGCCTCGCTGGAGCAGTTTCAAGAGGGGTGGGAATTCGATGGCAAGATATACTTTTATAACCTTAATGACCATATTCTAACATGAGGCCTTTATCATAATGTTTAGCAACTAGTTTTTGCGTCCAGTGTTGCTAGGCATAAAGAAAAATATTTAATCATGTAATCTGATAAGTCAGATAATATTCACGATAACCTGTTGGAGAGCATGTGTATAAATGTATTTTTTCCATTCCTACACATTGAGAAAGACTGAATAATGCATCACATGCAAATAAAATGCATGTTCTTAGCCTTTGCAATTTAAAACAACAGCAAAAATGCATATAAACCAAAAGGATATATTAATAGAGAAAGGATGGAGGAAGAAGTCATGCAGGTTCTTCAGGGTACATTGTAGAAAAAAGAAAAAGAAAACTCAGGATAATTCCATATCAGCTTAAGTAAACACCAGCGCGAACAGGAACATATCGTGGGGTCACTACCACCACCGTCACCCCAAAACCAAAGTGTACTCAAACACCAACAAGGCGATAGATCCCCACCCTGTGGGATGCATCTGTTTTGATGAATCACAAAACACATCAAATCTTTCTCCTTCAAACCTCTTTTTCACCTGTTCCATTACAATGCTTTTTGTCTGTGGACAGAAGTGTTGGTGCTGTCGTGTTTGTCATCACATTAAACGAGAAACAACATACAGATGGCACAGTCGAGAGGCGTGGGTGGGGGGACTGTCACAGATGTCGAGGGAGGGGGGATTGATGGTGCCATATAGGGGTGGCATTGTGTAGCAGTGAGTCAGGGGTGAATGGGAAGGACGATGCAATAACCTGAACGATGGTCAGCCTTGTCAGACCTACACCGGAACACTAAAATCATCTAATAAAGTAATCCTTTTATACCTACAATTTAACCTTCAGCCTGTACTAGACTGAGATTAAGATCTGAGTCCAATGGACACCTACTGGATACCTTCAACTTTATTTAACTTTTATCTCTCAACACTTGAACAATTCAAATTAACACTTCTCAAAATAAGTGGCATAGCACTACCACCTAACTGCGTGTTTACAAAATCTAAATAAAAAATATAGTTATATATTACCTTTTACTGTTCAGTGAACAATGATTTCCTAGTGAGATGCAATTAGAAATTGATAAAGTAACTGGTATTATCAGTAGCATTGAAATAGCAAAAATAGCAAAAAAAAAAAAAAATACGGAATGCGTTACTATCAAGACCTCGAGATTTCTAATTTGGTGACTGACTTTCTGTGTTTGAGAATATAATTGTTTGTTCTTACGTAGAATTAAGCAACCTTTATAACAAATAACATTTCATTCAAGAGTCGTAACAAAAAGTCATAAAATATCTTCTAATTGATGTACAAAAACAGTCGTATAATTAATTCTTATTCCTAAAAGTTTAATGGAAAAGATTATATTTTAAACATACTTAATGTTAAGTCATTTGTCACTTTAACAGGTGGTTTCTCTTCAGTTCAAAATTATTTCACTGCAAAGACAAATTAAATTACAAAAAATAGAAGAAAATGTAATTCATAATTGACATTAATGGTAACAATGCAAACAGCTTTAATTCTTCTTCTCAATTTTTCACAAAGATATTTAATGAAAAAATAAAAGTTTTAATTTCTTGGTCTCGATATCAAGAAAAAAAAAACGCCAACACAAGATAAGAGTTCCTATAAAGAATATTTCACAAATATGTTAAATTAATGTATATACTATCCACAGAAAGCAAATAAAATCATAAGACCATAAGATGTAGGTCTAACCACTCCAAACTAATAAAACATTCCATTTTTTCTTGCCGTTTTGCTTTTCTTTTAGATATAATAAATTCATGTTATCATCGTATTCGACATTTCAAAATTACCATCAATAAATATACACATTTATCATCCCAAGCTAATAAAACACTCAACATCTACTTGCCAGTCAACTCTTGTTATATAAATAAAAGAATCAGGTGAGTGCATTCAGTTCATGCTAATATTACTATCAACAAATAGACTTTTATCATCAACAATGGTACAGGCAGTCAGGGCAGTGTTAATAAAAAGACTTATCTATCTCTAACAATGCCATGTGTAGTCCGGGTCAAGGCTATATCCTTGACCCTATGTAGTTATAAGGAAGTGCATGAGATATCCTTCACTCTTTGAGTCGAATCAGCGGGATATAAACAAAGTCCTCAGGGTACAAACATGTCACTTTACAGATGTTCTTGAGATGGTTTTTAGGGCTTCAACAGTCCATTAGTGGCTGTTAGGTTGATTATTTCAATCTAAGGTCACTGGGGCAAAGTTGGATTTTGTGTTCATCATTTTATTGCACACTGATTACCAAGTTCAATTTAACGTTCATGCATTTAAGAACAGATATTCTCTTTTAACTTGCTATAATATTTAAAGTTAATTGCAAATTCTATCAATATTTTATTTATACACGACCAAATATAAATTGTAATGTTTAACAACTGCAGTATCACTGGGAGTGCACATGTACATATGTCCCCATGTACAGTTATTTGAATATATAAAAAAAAACTCTGAAAATATTTAAATGATTTTCAGTGATGAAAATAGTTTTGTTCGATGTTCAATTTGTGAAAAAATATATATGTATTGTTGGCAGGGACAATTCTGAAGAGGAACCATTATAGTAATCATTAAAAAATTTAATATCAGGCATTGAAAAAAAAAATTCATAAATAACAAACTGAGAATTGTCTTCCATAAGCACATTGGTTCATTAAGGAGGTTCCAAAACAAGTTTATGTGGCGTTCCCTTAAAGACATTAAAAAGGGTTAAAAATACTAAAAGCATTAGAGATAAAAATAGAAAAATAACGTTATTTTCTACAATTACTTCCTAGTATTTTCTTTCTTAGGTAGGTTAGAAAACGAGGTTATGTCGTGTTTCCTTGACAACACTTACACTTAAAAAAATAATGACACAAAAAAAAACACATGAAAAAGTACTCATAGGAAGGTATCTACATGCAACACCGCCAGTAAAACTTGTTTGATGGCTGTGTTCCCCATCACACTAGGCTGTTTCATTAGCATACACCACGAAACAGAATGTCCGCAGTTTGAGAAAGAATATTCGCAGTCTGAGAATGGGTATCCACAAGCTGAGTGTCCGCAGTCTGAGAAAGGATTCCGCAAAAGAATTCCGCAGTCTGAGAAAGGATGTCCACAACAGAATTCCGCAGTCTGAGAAAGGATGCCCACAACAGAATGTCCGCAGTCTGAGAATGGGTATCCACAAGCTGAGTGTCCGCAGTCTGAGAAAGGATTTCCGCAACAGAATTCCGCAGTCTGATAAAGGATGTCCACAACAGAATCCGCAGTCTGAGAATGGGTATCCACAAGCTGAGTGTCCACAGTCTGAGGAAAGATATCCACAACAGAATGTCCGTATTCTGAAAATGGATATCCTCAACAGAATGTCCACATACTAAGAATGGATGTTCAAAAGCTGTGTGTCCGCAGTCTGAGCAAGGATTTCCTCAACAAAATATCCGCAGTCTGAGAAAGGATATCCACAACAGAATGTCCGCAGTTTGAGGATGGATATCCACCACAGAATGTTCACAGATTGAGAATGGCTATCCAAAAGCTGAGTGTTTGCAGTCTGAAAAAGAAAATCCGCAACATACTGTCCGCAGTCTGAGAATGGATATCCACAAGCTGAGGGTCCACAGTCTGAGAAAGGATATCCAAAACAGAATGTCCGAAGTCTGAGAGTGAATATCCACAACAGCATGTCCGCAGTCTGAGAGAAGACATCCTTCACGGAAGTTTCTTTCCAGCTACACCTTCCTTTATTTGATTTCCATAAAGATGTCAAACTCCATACTATACATACTCAGTATTGTGTGACTCATGAATCATACCCTTAAGTGTTAAGTAGTTATTTATGACAATATTTACAAATAGAGATATACATACCGATACATATATAAGAGCATGAATGCATAATCTATTCCAGACATTTCAGACATACAAATTCATCTGTTCATCTGTTATTGACATCAGGTAATAATATTCTTGACAGGGAGGGAAAGCATGTCTACTTATCAAAAGAAGTTGTTTTAGATTCTCCACCCACGGATGGGTGGAACGGGTCATGGAGGACCCATAGGGCGGTCCCAGCCGGCACAGGCCCCAACCCCCACTGTGGTGCCCAGCCACAGCAGTAACCACCCCAGTTAACAGGTTAAACTCTCTTGCCTGGACGAGGCGCGATCCGTCGACCTCGCGATTGCGAGGCCAGCGCGTTACCACTGTACTAGCCAGGAGGCTAACAAAAGAAGTGTTCGTCAATCTCTTTGTTTTTTTCTCTCTCTTTTTTTTAATGAGTGTGACACCAGGACAGGCAGGTAAAGATGATTGCCCTCATCGGGCCCGGGCACGAAGAAAACATAAAGTAAAGAGAAATAGAGATGGGGAGTGTTGTGACTTGTCAGATGTGAGGGGATTAGAGAAGTGTAACGAATTTTAAGGATACTTGGTGTTTACTTAATTTTCGCGTTTTTACAAGCATTCCAAACCTATTGTTCCCCGCCCCTGAAATAACAACCGGGACGGCTAAAATGATTCAACCGATACCATCACGTTTCCCCCCCAAAACCAATCCTATTCATATTATTCATTCATTCATCTATTGAAACGTTTAGTATCAACCCACGTTTCAAGCAGTCTAGATTTAGAAATGAAATTTACAAATCAAGGGAGAGATTTAATGATAAATTTCAGTACCTCATTTCAGATTTGAACGAAGTAAATATCATTGGAAACTATTCTATATATCTATCTACCTTGGCTGTTTCCCCCCTTTAATTGGGGGGTAGCCGACATCAAAAAAGAAAAAATAAGGGGATTACATAGCTCTATCAAATTTGCACAGCAGACACAGAAGCGATCTCCAGAACACTATTGAAGAGACTTCATTTAACTTGGGGAAAAAGGGATGTTCAAGTAGATTAAATAATATATTCAACAGAATAATACTGACATTATTGCTTTTTTTCCTACTCAGCTTAAGCACATTTGTAAGTCTTGAAAGAACTGAAGAAGGGAATTTTAATCTTAAAAAAATGGCTAAACAGGACTCTTAACAAAAAACTTTTACTAAACAATTTCCCATAAATTAAACCAAGGCGTCTCAGGCTACAAGAAGGTCTTCTTCATCACATGAAAATAAACCAGGTGATTTAATTTGACGTGAAACAGAACCGAGGGTTAATGAGGCAGTTCTAGGTGATTATCTATATAAGAAGAGGGGTTTACACTGAGGCAACCCCTAAATTTGAGGGGTACTGGCACATCTATCTGAAGTAAACCCCAAAAGGGGAAAAACAGCTCAAGACGAGTGAGTAAAGGGTTAAAAAGAGTATTTTAAAACAGATGACTGTAGACATCAACAACATGCCCCCAGGTGTGGTGCCAATTTCAGGCCTACGATGCCAACTTCAGGCCTACGGTGCCAACTTCAGGCCTACGGTGCCTTATTTACAACAATCTCTTAACCATAAAATAACCCCTAATTCTTCGAGAAAATTCATAACCGTCTAAGGATTTTCTTAGTTTTCTTGTTTTTGTAACAAGGAAATATTCGTTATTATTGCTTTAATACTGGTTGTAGTCACCGTGGCTCAAGCGGTAGCGTCCACGACTCTGAGGCTTCAGGTCGAGAGTTCGCACCCCGTCACGGTCTGAGGTTAGCAAGAGCATGCACTCAGGGTAACGATTACATCTGCCGAAACAAGTCCTTGGCAAGAAGGCAACCGTCCTAGCCCTTGGTAGAAAAGGGAGTCCGTGACGTAAAACCGGAACAACAACAACAACATTGCTTTAATACTGGTTACGAAATAAAAAATAATGGTCAGAGTAACATCATTACCTGATCAACATCCCAATGAAAATTGACTCAGCGGACCTCATTTAGACTACAATGCAGTTCATTTCACTCCATGACTCTATAATTTATTCACGGTAAAGTATTCTTAAAATATATTAAAGCTTTAGAACAAGTGTAATAATATTGGTCAATTCCCCATACGATAATAGGAGTCGTGGCCATAAAGCACCCATTACAATAAAGTTAATACAAACCATAACATTCAGATACATAATCATATGAAATACTGAGTTACTGGGGAGAGAAAAATAACAAAAAATAAATAGAAAAATAATAAAATTAAGTCTCCCTTATCTGTCGTATGTGTGTAAGAGTTGTTGTTTCAGATTCTCCACCCACGGATGGATGGAACGGGTCATGGAGGACCCATAGGGCGGTCGCCAGCCGGCACAGGCCCTAACCCCTCACTGTGGTATCCAACCACAGCAGTAACCTCCCCAGTAAACTGCTTAAACTCTCTTGCCTGAACGAGACGCGATCCGTCGACGTCGCGAATGCGAGGCCAGCGCGTTACCACTGTACTAGCCAGGAGGCTTGTGTAAGAGTAAGCTAGTAACGTAGGTCCTTTGGGCACAAAGTGCCTCTTTGAAAAACAACAAAATATGAGAAAGAGGGGAGGTTCCCCTTGATTAACGGTATGTTGCGAAAAGGCTTTAGGGTAAATGGGTATATTGCCATCACTCACTGGGGAATTTAGGCCTTAGTAAATTCACTTGAAAAAGAACCGACAAACAAACATTTTGTGCGATATCATAAACAACATGGCTCTCTCTCTCTCTCCTCTCTCTCTCTCTCTCTCTCTCTCTCTCTCTCTCTCTCTCTCTCTCTCTCTCTCTCCCCCGTGGTTCCGATGGGATACAACTTCGCTTCCTAATTGACTCATTGCCAGTTACAGTATTTTTCATTTTAGTCATTGTTAATACATCCATTGTTACAGGCATTTATCCTAACCTCTGGAAGCATCCCTATATCATCCCCGTTTTTAAGAGTGGAGATACTAATAATGTTGAAAATTATAGGCCAATCTCTCTTCTCAGCATTCTGTCTAAAATACTTGAGAAGGTAGTTGCCACCCAGTTAATAAATTTCCTTGAATCAAATTGTCTATTATGTGAAGAACAACACGGGTTTCGGCCTAAACTTTCGACCGAGACGGCCCTACTTAAAATTACTGATAAAATTTATAGTAATATTGAAAATAAGAAAATATCACTTTTATTATTGTTAGATTTGTCTAAAGCATTTGACAGTGTACACCATCAAATTCTAATGAGAAAACTTTCCAAAGTTCATGTTGACTCATTTTGGTTCGAAAATTATCTGAAAGATCGAATTCAATCAGTTCGAATGGGCTCGACTCTCTCTTCTTCTTTAGATATCAGTTTTGGCGTTCCTCAGGGTTCAATTTTGGGTCCTCTGCTTTTCTTAATATATGTTAATGATTTACCTCAATTTATAAGAGATTGCCTACTTGTTATGTATGCTGATGACACCCAGATTATGCTTACTGGTGACATTGATAGAATTCCTGAAATCTTAAAAAGGGCTGAAGATATATTAAACTGTGCCAAAAGTTATTTTAACAGTAATGGTCTTTTACTGAACGAAAATAAAACTAAATTCGTTATTTTTGGATCAAATCAATACCTGTCCCGCATTCCTGAGAACATCAGTATAAATTTCAACAATGTTTCACTCTTCCCATCTAATAAGGTTAAAAATCTAGGAGTTATTATGGACAGTACCATGACATTTAATTTTCATATCGATGAACTACATAAAAAAGTGAACGGGACCCTTATTTACTTGAACAGAGTCTATGAAAGATTCGAGCCTGATTGTAGGGTAATTGTAGTACAAACATTGATTTTAAGTATTCTCAACTACTGTCTAAGTGTTTGGGGTTCCACGACTAAGACCCAGATGTTACGAGTGAAAAGGCTCCAGAATTTTGCTGCAAGAGTTGCCATAGGGGGGGTGCATAAATATGATCACGTGACTCCCCTCTTTGTGAGATTGGGTTGGCTAAGGATGGACATGAAGTTCATATATAATATCTGTCTTTTAGTTTTTAAAATAAAGCATGGAATATTACCGGAATGGCTCTTCTCATTGCCAACAGTTAATCAAGTGCGTATCAATAACGTCAACACCAGATATCAGAATTCTTTTTACGTGCCCAGAACTTCCACTGATATTGGGGCAAGAGCCTTAAATGTAATGGGCCCGAGACTTTGGAACTCTTTACCCGCAAACTTAAGAAGCTGCCAAACATTACCCTCACTTAAATCTCATCTTTTAAATCACCTACTTAATAAGTGATTTTAGTCTCATTATTATCCTCCCATTGGGTAGACGAAGTGTACGTATGCATATTTTAATGTGTAAATTTTTTGATTTTGTGCTTTGCAAATTTCATTTGTTTTATTTTGACATTTTACATTGTAATTTGTAATTAGATTAATTATCATGTAATAGCCATTTTTGATGGAATAAAGTTTTTGACTTTGACTTTGACTCTCTCTCTCTCTCCATAAACAACATGGGTTGCTCTCTCTCTCTCTCTCTCTCTCTCTCTCTCTCTCTCTCTCTCTCTCTCTCTCTCTCTCTCCTCTCTCTCTCTCTCTCTCTCTCTCTCTCTCTCTCTCTCTCTCTCTCTCTCTCTCTCGCGCGCTCTCTCTCTCTCTCTCTCTCTCTCTCTCTCTCTCTCTCTCTCCATAAACAACATGGGTCTCTTCTCTCTCTCTCTCTCTCTCTCTCTCTCTCTCTCTCTCTCTCTCTCTCTCTCTCTCTCTCTCTCTCTCTCTCTCTCTCTCTTGTCAAATACTGGTAGACATCCTCTCAAGCGTGAGTACTTTAACATACTTATTTTTTAATTTTTCGTAAGTGAACTTTCTTCTTGAAGTTTATTTGTGTCCAATGCATACGAAGCAATGAACATATTTTGATATTTCATTCCTTAAGTACAGAAGCACAATCACAATAATGAAGGAAAATTATTTGTTATACATGTGATTAAAACTCATTCCTTTTATTCAATGTTTAATCATAATAAGAATGACTATTTCAACTACATCAATTAATCTATATTATACATAATTTACTGCAATTAATGTTTTTATTTCATTCTGATACGGTGATGAGTGGTATTTTATATAAAACATATACAGCATAGGAGAGATAGATAAATAGATAGATAGATAGATAGATAGATAGATAGATAGATAGATAGATAGATAGATAGATAGATAGATAGACAGATAGATAGATAGATAAGATAGATAGATAGATAGATAGAGAGAGAGAAGAGAGAGAGAGAGAGAGAGAGAGGTTGTTATTGTTTTTACAGTTTCATGTGACACTATTTATCCCCCATTTGAATGCGGGGTAGACATAAACAGGTCGGAATTGGTTAGCTAAGATTAGACGTCCTTCCTATCGCCCCTCAGTGTGCTCAAACACGGGTTTGTCGCATCCAGAGTTAAGAGCTCTGGCCACAGGGCTACCGCAGTTTCATTTTACTTACGATAATACTACCTCATACATTAGTTCTGCTCCGGTTTTACGTCACGGACTCCCTTTTCTACCAAGGGCTAGGACGGATGCCTTCTTGCGAAGGACTTGTTTTGGCAGATGTAATCGTTACCCTGAGTGCATGCCCTTGCTAACCTCAGACCGTGACGGGGTGCGAACCCTCGACCTGACGCCTCAGAGTCGCGGACGCTACCGTTTGAGCCACGGTGACTACATTGCAGTTCATGTATATAGACAGATAATCTTAAAGCAATGACAGTGTGGCACCTCTCTAATCTACCTTTACCAAGTGCCAAAAATAAATAAATGAATAAAAAAGCAGAAAGTTCAGCTGAAAGATTTTCATGGGTAGTTGGCACAGCCAGTTTTACCAAAAAAAAATAATAAATAAATAAATAAATTAAAAAAAAAAGAGCAGAAAGTTCAGCTGAGGGATTTTCATTGGTAGTTGGCACAACCAGTGCCATGAACCATTTCCCTCTCCCCTCTTCTTTTACCCAAACCGATAAGTACTTATCCCTGCTAAATTGCTCGTTGATAATGGCACAGTAGAAGGGGATAAGCTGGGTGCCAAATGAGGAAAGGAGACTTCAACATCGGCATCCTTTCAGGTATTTCTTTCACCTTTATATTTTTTTTCTATTTTCTTTTCATTTTTGTAGAGGCATTAGTTATCGTTCTCTTATCCACGTTCCTTGATAACCTGTTTGCGACTTTTAGAGAGAGAGAGAGAGAGAGAGAGAGAGAGAGAGAGAGAGAGAGAGAGAGAGAGAGAGAGAGAGAGAGAGAGAGAGAGAGAGAAATTATATAATGATGGTGTAGTCACCGTGGCTCAAGGGGTAGCGTCCGCGACTCTGAGGCGTCAAGTCGAGGGTTCGCGCCCTGTCACGGTCTGAGGTTAGCAAGGGCATGCACTCAGGGTAACGATTACATCTGCCAAAACAAGTCCTTCGCAAGAAGGCAACCGTCCTAGCCCTCGGTAGAAAAGGGAGTCCGTGACGTAAAACCGGAACAAGTTTTGTAATGATGGTCCTACTAAACCTTTTGCGACAATGCTTATGAGCGGAATCACTTTAAATCAATATTTAAACATTTAATAAAAAAAAAAAAGCTGCACAGGTTTAAGAGCATAAATAAGCTTTGTTTGGATCTGAATTTGACTTAAATACAACAAAGGCCAACCTTCAAGGCTAAATATGAGCTCAAACTGTTAGCTATGCAAAAGTTCCAACCACGTACTCAAAGAAGAGGAAAATATGAAGAGAAACAATAAAAAAAAGAAAAAGAATCACTTTTACATATCTACAACAAATGCATCGTCAGCAAATTAGAGGTTACAGGTAACAATGCTTGGAGCGCCAGATTCTGACCAGGTCAATAAGCTACCTCAGCCTCCTACGAGAGCAGAGCTGACATCAGTCCTTACATAAGCACAATTCTAATGATTCTTCGCGACTAGAGGTCAAAGATTGCAGCTAACTTCCTCAAACTTGCGTGCATACAAACGAAACATACCAATGTAGGTATTGCTAAACGAATTTTGCTTTACAAAGGACTTAGTGTAATTGGTGGCCACCGTGGCCGAGTGGTAAATCTCGAGACTTTGATTCATCAGGTTAAGGATTCGTGCCCCCCCCACAGAGTCTGTTAAAAAGAGAATTCACTCAGGGTAGCGGTCACCTCAACTACCTTGGCTGTTTCCCCCAACTTGGGGGATAGCCGACATCAAAAAAGAAACAATAAGGGGATTACTTTGCTCTATGGGCAATGACGAGAGGGCTATCGACCGTTCAGATGACACTGTTGGAGTGCCACAGCCAATCTTCCCGGCTCTTCCACAACCTGTGTCGTTTCATAATGCCAACTCCTCTACTGCCCCTACCACAGGGCTACCTCAGTAAGATGCAGCCCCGTGGTAACAGCAGATGCCCATCAGAGCTGCGTCACAATCGCTCGCCAATCATTCCTCTTCCTAGCTCGCTCACTTGCTTCCCTCACATCCATCCTCCTATCATTCAAGGCTCTCCTTACTCCATCCATCCACCTCCTTACTCCATCCATCCATCCGGTCACACTTACCAAAAATCAAAGTCCTTCTGAAGAAGGCACCGTCCAAGTCAGTAGAAAAGAGAGTCTGTGACGTAAAAACGATCACCTCAAGCAAAAAATAAAAGAAATACCACCTATGACTATAAAAGCAACACAAAATAAATAAATAAATAAATAAACGAAACGTTAGTAAATATCTAAGATCAAAATAATGCTAGACGGACAAGAAGTCGAGACACTTCTATATATGAGTACATCGCAATTTGATATCTGATGCACATGTCGTCTTGAAGACAGCTTATCAAGATGACACAGCTATGTGATAACAAAAACATAAAAACACACATTAATAATACTGTCTGATGTTATAACTGTATTTTACGACTCTTTTTATTTTCCCTGACAATATTTGGTCGATATACAAGGTGCTTACAGTAAGGAAGAAGTATAGGAAGAATGGGTGGATGCATCACTAGGAAGAAGTGTAATGAAAGTAATGAAATTCATGCAACTTATAAAACGTACAGAGCCAAAACAAGTACGGAATATTTTTCCTAGTGTGTGTATAATAATTCGAAATGAAGAAACCACGAATAAAAGATATATAAAAGCTAAGTAAATACGTAAAAGACACATACAAGAAAATATCTTTATGAGAGTACTCACCAGTCCTCTGCAGATACTAACAGCCACAGCAGAATCGTTGGCGCCCAATACGACGCCGGAATAAAAGCAATGGGCGTGCAATGTTGGGGGAGTAACCCGAGCTTCTTGGGCGTCTTCATAACGCAAAAGAAGAGTGGGTGCCATGAAGTTTGTGTCCACCCATAGTTGCACCGCCCATTCCCGACCCATGGCTTCCCACCTGTATACCCGACCCATATTACCCAAACCCTCACCATCACTCTCTATGGGTGGGTGGGCGGTATCGGCCTCCACCCACACATACTCCACACCCTCACTCCACTTCAACCCTGAAAAAAGAGAATATTTGGTATTAAGAAAAGACAATTAATAATTAAACTTTTGACTAAGAAATAACCAATAAATAGTAAAATAACAAAATACATGAAACCAAAAATAACCACCATTGCTCATAACCTCAAATAGAGGTAAGAAAGGTCATATCCCAATGACATACTCACCTCCTGGAGTGAAAACTATATCGAGGTAATACGAACCAGCAAAACCTTGCATAGTGAATCTTTATTTGGCACTCTATAAATAACTAATCAAAATAAAAACTAAAAAGTTATATAACAGCTTAGGAAATTAATCCAAAACCGAAGGGCATTAACACAACTAAAACAATTCTTCGCATAAAAAATAGGTCAGGAAATTTCGTTCTTTTTCTATAAAACCAGAACACAAATTCATATTTCCCAGCCATGAGATAACTAACTTATCTGGCAATACAGTGTCGTAAGGCAATTAAAGATGCCTATAGCCTCACAAGGCATTTCAGAGATGCCTATAAGTGCCGGGTGGCAGTGACGCGCACGATACCCACCGATCGCAATGAGTAGCACAAGAGAGCCTAGTCAGTGAGAGATCAGACCTTTTCAGGGGCAGTCGTCACGTCCACAGCTTAACAGTTTCCCCCTTGGGACAGGAATTTGGAATCGTTCGTGACAGGAACTGTAGTAATTGGAGCTCTGAGGAATTAGTTGTTAATCTAGAAATAAAACCAATATAAAGAAGATGCTTACCTGTTATCACCAACCACGCTATCAAAAGAAGAACACCACATAATTAATGTAAAATAGTGGGATGAAAATCCCATCACAGTGATGACACTCTGTGGGATAATGTTCACACGACAACGATTTCAGCCCGTATTCCATAACAGCAAAAGAAACACATCGATGTATACTATTCCAAACATATTGCTTTGACATACTGCATGAAATAAAAATTACGGAATATACAACTTATGAGAGGGTTGCGGATACCCATTATTCCCAAGGATCTAAAATGAGTGAGCGAGGTATCCTTAGTTAATGGTGAATGTGTGTGCTTTGACTCGGCCATACCCCTTGGGAGAGAGATTGCGACCATATATATGTACAATGACATAGAGCGGCGCCAAAACTACTCAGATAAGAGGGTTGTTTGAATTAAGTTGGTGCAAAAGCTTTTTGTGTCTGGACTTATCTTTTGGCGGCAACAAGCTGAAGAAGAACAGACGTGTCCAATGATAACATTTCATTTTGAATAGGATTATACAGTCATTTTGTGTTTATCTAAACCCAGTTATAAGCCACTCTCTGAATGCCCTCATTTCAAAAGGTTACCAAAACAGTTGAAGTATACTCTTTGGAAAGATGTATCATATTTATACAGATATATCTGTAACTATGTTCATTTACTTGCCATAAGATTTCAATACCTAATAATATTTATAATGAGTAAATATACTCTACACAATCGTCTATAAAGATAATCCAAAGTTCTAAGCAAAATTTTGCTCTCTCTCTCTCTCTCTCTCTCTCTCTCTCTCTCTCTCTCTCTCTCTCTCTCTCTCTCTCTCTCTCTCTCTCTCTCTCTCTCTCTCTCTCTCTCCCTTACTCTACTGCAATACAATTTTACAAAGGGTGCCAGCCTTTCAGTAAGCATATTCCTAAATACCTGATTTTACTGTATTTTTTAACTCCATGTTACAAAAAGTCTCCAGCTGACAATAAGAAGGAGCCTAACAACAAATGCAATGTAATCAATATGGAAAAAATATTAGAATAATTTGAAAACACGAAAGAAGAGAACTCATCACCATGATTATCCGGGAAGTCAGATATACAGCATCTGTGATCAACAACAATGGCAAAGATGCTTCCAGGATAGAGAGGCTTGATAAAAAGAAGCATCAAATTAAAGGCTACAAAAAAAAAAAAACATAACCTGTAGGAGACCTTAACAACATAAGAATACTTTCTACGTGGTCAGAAGACTAGACCCAAGAACAAAGGCCTCTAACTGCTTTGGGTTTTGTAAGTTCGCTTTTTTTTTCTCTTTATTTTTGTAGACACTGCATAGGAATACCAGCTACTACTACGAAGAACCCACATACAATAAGATGCGAGAGACCAGTTAAATGCACAGTACAATCGACTCGTTCCTGTCCACTGGAACAGCTTATCAATTTGATAGGGCGAAGAAGAAGGCTTGAATAGTCTGCTTAAGCAAGATAAGATGCTGTGGGCCACATATGTTTACTTTGTGCAAACAGACGTTTTTTGTTGCTCTCAGCCTATTACTGGGGATGAAATGCTTAAGAAATGCCAGTTTTCATTTATGCATTTCTAGACGAATATATACAAAGCTGTTAATGTTAATATGTTAATTTCTGATATGATTGTTCGTTACCTTTTATATATGTAAGAAACTTTATATATATATATATATATATATATATATATATATATATATATATATATATATATATATATATATATATATATATATATATATATATATATATATATATATATATATATATACACCTTTGAATATAATTATGTATTTCAAATGTGATTCATTTAGTTACTAGAACTTAACTAAATGCCCTACGTGCTAAATTACTGAAACTGGTCACTGAACATGCCTTTAATATGCAAGGTAAGCTGACGTTTATTAATAATGCAGAAAAAATCTATACTATAAATAGAAGCACAAGTTTACAGCATTGAGAGGGGAAAAATGGGCCGTAAAAATATAAACATTTCTACAGTTAATTATTTTTGCACCATGGGAATTTCTAAAGTGATGTATCTTTAGGTTCTCTGTATGTATCTGTGTATGTAAAAAATCATCTAATACATTATAAACAGCAAAGAAAACCTTCCTCGTCTCTTAGAGTACAAAATATGTCATAAATAAAAAAAAAATTATTGATACTATATGTATGTATGCATGTATGTATGTATGTATGTATGTATGTATGTATGTATGTATGTATGTATGTATGTATGTATGTATGTATGTATGTATGTATGTATGTATGTATGTATGTATGTATGTATGTATGGTCTAAGTGTACAAAATGTATCTCAGTTTGAGAGTAAATTACTATAATTAATACGAGTCATAATTACCTGAGCAGTTTCTTTGTATTTATTGAAATGAAAAACAGGCAAAGGTTCTCACTGCATCCTTATGCAAATCAGGGTCCACAGAGGAAGAACAACAGATACCTTATCCTAATGAGAAGTTCATCTGGAGCGGTGCTCCTCCCAACACCTACAAGAGCCAAGTGTCTAGCAGCTAACATATGAACCCAGTTGGGATGGGAACTCACTGCATGAATGAAAACTTCTGTTATGATGTAAAATAAAGGTTTTGAAAGTATATTTATAGAAGTTCTTATTTCGTGTTTCTCATATTTGAATAACTAGATTTAGTTTTGTGTATTTCTTGCACGAGAAATAAGAAATATTCATAGGCCCGATTTCTTAAACAGTGTAAACCTAGGATACCATATTGTTAGCTAGACACACACAAATGGATTTCATAAACGCATCTGACGCAGTTCTGTGTATGGTTAGGATCACGTACGGGTTCCTAGCCATACACAGAACAGCGTCAGATGCGTTTATGAAATCCATTTGTGTGTGTCTAGCTAACTAACAATATGGTATCCTAGGTTTACACTGTTTAAGAAATCGGGCAATAATCAGGTAGCAAAAAACACTCTTTCACTGCCTTAGTATGTCTGGCCGAAAACTTTCAAGTTAAATGTCTTGGCTTACCTTGAGAGCAGAATTACTCGACCAAACAGCAAGTTTTGCATTATTCATAAGTTCTAAATACGTACCTAGCAGGAATTTATCATTATTCATAAGTTCTAAATACGTACCTAGCAGGAACTTATCATTATTCATAAGTTCTAAATACGTACCTAGCAGGAATTTATCATTATTCATAAGTTCTAAATACGTACCTAGCAGGAATTTATCATTATTCATAAGTTCTAAATACGTACCTAGCAGGAATTTATCATTATTCATAAGTTCTAAATACGTACCTAGCAGGAATTTATCATTATTCATAAGTTCTAAATACGTACCTAGCATGAATTTATCGTTCTAAATACGTACCTAGCAGGAATTTATCATTATTCATAAGTTCTAAATACGTACCTAGCAGGAATTTATCATTATTCATAAGTTCTAAATACGTACCTAGCATGAATTTATCCAAACAGTTTAGCAAAGTACCCAATCCTTGAATAAGAACCTAAAGAAGGCAATATATAATCGCAAAGCTTTTGGTATTAAATGTTCTTCTTCAACATAATTGGCAATTATTGTTCTTCGTATAGGGACTTATGGTAGTGTACAATAAAAAGTTTTATGAAGCTCATTAATCATTACACCAAAGTCGTTGTAAAAAAATATTACATCATTAACATCTATATTAACATATAAACCATATTATAACCGCAATGGTATTGCTTACGGGTATTCTACTTATCACACACACACACACACACACACACACACACACACACACACACACACACACACACACACACACACACACACACACACACGCATTAAAAAATGCGCAAACACAATATCAGTGGCACTAAGTATCATATTTAAGGAGTCACTGGAGTCGGGGGAGATTCCAAGATGCTGGAAACAAGCAAATGTGATACCTATCTTCAAAAAGGGAAGGAGGGATACGGCTCTGAACTATAGACCAGTTTCCTTGACCAGCATAGTTTGCAAACTTATGGAGAAACTACTAAGGAAACATATCTCTCTTCACTTGGAATCCTTCAACTTTTTGTCAGTGAGGCAACATGGCTTCAGAGAAGGTAGATCAACAGTAACAAACTTATTAGAATTTTATGATGAGGTAAGCCAAATCTTACAGGAAAGAGAGGGCTGGGCAGATTGCATATTCCTAGACTTCCAGAAAGCGTTTGACACTGTTCCACATGGGAGACTTATTAGGAAGCTGCACTCAATGGCTAGAATAGGTGGAAATGTTTTGGAATGGATAAAAACTTACTTAGAAGGAAGGGAACAGAGGGTTAGAGTAAGACACTCAGTGTCTGAATGGAGAAGAGTTAGTAGTGGAGTTCCACAGGGTTCAGTTTTGGGGCCACTTTTGTTCCTTGTATATGTAAATGACCTACCAGAGTCTGTAAATTCATTCATGAATATGTTTGCAGATGATGCAAAGATTGTGAAGAAAGTAAAAAACGAGAACAATGGTAGAGAACTTCAGGAGGATCTAAATAATCTGCATGAGTGGTCAGAAAAGTGGCTAATGAAATTCAATACCTCAAAATGTAAGGTAATGAGAATGGGTACAAGTGCAAGAAGGCCCAAGCTTGACTACTCGGTGGCTGGAGTACAGCTTCAAGAGACAGAAAATGAGAGAGATCTAGGAGTAAATATACTGGCAGATTTGTCTCCAGAAATACATATAAATGGCGTAGTAAGGGCAGCATATGCATTCTTATCAAATGTAAGGGTAGCCTTCAGGCACATGGACAAGGAAATGTTCAGAAATATTTATGTAACCTATGTGAGGCCAAAACTCGAATATGCAGCCCCCTTTTGGAATCCGCACTTGAAAAAGCACATAGCTAAGCTTGAAAAAGTTCAAAGACATGCCACGAAACTGGTGCCAGAAATACGCAATCTCAGTTATGATGAGAGGCTGAGGGAATTATACTTGCCATCATTCGAAGCTAGAAGAGTAAGGGGGGATATGGTGACAGTCTTTAAATTCCTTCATGGTTATGATAGAGTGGATAGGGATCGATATTTCGATATGGCTGGCTCTAGAACTAGAGGTCATAGTTTGAAGCTTCGTAAGAAAACTTCTTTGCAGGATGTAAGGAAATACTTTTTCAGTGTAAGAGTAGTTGATAATTGGAATTCGCTAAGCGAGGAGGTAGTTAATGCTATCTCAATCCATAGTTTTAAGGACAGGTACGATAAGTATCACTAAGTCTAAAATGGAACCGATCAGGAGACGGGAAGATACGAGCTTTGGGCTCTTTCCCGTAAACACAATTAGGTAATCACAATTAGGTAATCACACACACACATACACACACACACACACACACACACATATATATATATATATATATATATATATATATATATATATATATATATATATATATATATATATATATATATATATATATATGTGTGTGTGTGTGTGTGTGTGTGTGTGTGTGTGTGTGTGTGTGTGTGTGTGTGTATGTATATATGTGTATATGTATGTGTATATATGTGTATATGTGTATATATATATATATATATATATATATATATATATATATATATATATATATATATATATGTATATATATATATATATATATATATATATATATATATATATAAATATATATATATATATATATATATATATATATATATATATATATATATATATATATATATATATCCTGTGCCCTGTGGGGCGGGCACAATATCAAAGAATAGCCTCACCGTATTCCCTGCGTGTCGTAAAAGGCGACTAAAAGTGGACGAGGCGGGGGGACTGGGAATCCCCCCCCCCATTGTACCAACCTCCTGTGAGACTTCAAAGAAGAAGGGGAGTGGGGGGGAGAATAACTTCTCCCCAAACTGTTTTCCTTTTTTGATGTCGGCTACCCCCCAATTTAAGGGGGAAACAGCCAAGGTATATGTATGTATGTATATATATATATATATATATATATATATATATATATATATATATATATATATATATATATATATATATATATATATATATATATATATATATATAAATATATATATATATATATATATATATATATATATATATATATATATATATATATATATATATATATCTTCCTAAGACAGGGTTCATCTTTTTGATCCAGCGACTCAGGTACGCCCACCTCCGAAGGTCATTTCGTCAGAGGTCAAACACGAAGGTCAAAATATGATCTTGTTAAAGAAAAGATATGGCTAAGTATTAACTTCTCACTTTCAAAAGCAGCTTCTCATATCTGTATAATACCAGACGAAAGACGCCACTAACTTCTCCTTCTAATTCCCAATTGACAATCGAAATAACTGTGTTCTTTGATTATTTAGGAAAAGTTTCAAATGTTCTAATATCTTTCGCCTATACTGACATAAGACGGTTAGGGGAGGGGGGGGGTTTGATGTCAGCGTTTCATAAGTCGGTGCAGCGACTGCTTCTTCCCATCTACCTCCAGACTCTGGAACTCTCTACCTCCTTCTGTCTTTCCTAATTCTTATGACCTATCATCCTTCAAAAAGCAGATATATCGTCATCTCAGAGCCTAGTCCTCCATATCTCTGGATCCTCTGTACTTAGACTGTTTTTTTCTGTCTGTCGTTTTCCTTTCTGTGGCATTACCTCATCTCTGCCTTGTCCTTGACCTTTTTCTTTTCCTTCATCTTGGTATTTTCTCGTGCCCGGGCCTTTATTGATGAGGGCAGCTTCTGCCTGTGACGGTGTCACACTCATAAAAAAAATCCACGCTTCTGTCATGGAAAATTAGACAGTTCAGGACTGTTTCAGTGCAAGTTTACATTCAACTGAAAGTCATAAAGAGAGACTATGAGGGATTTATACCGATATCTCTGACAATATCAATATCCACTTTCTATATCAAAGTTAGAGCTTTGGGTATTGTATACCTGTCTTCCATTGATGTTTTTTAAAGTGAGGTAAGCACACACACAAAATTTCTATAACTTAATAATGAGATAGATATAGAAAACTGGGGATATAGACAAGAGTAAATAAAAAAAATCTTGAGTATAAGACACTAATAAGTATTCTATAAAAATCTAGTTTTATCTTATATTTTTACAGTGTATATCAAATAAAAACTACTATTTTTTTTTAGTCATTTTCACTGGGCAGTTTTATAATGTTGTTTGTTTATGGGTCAATATGTTTCATATTACCCGGAGCCTTCGGTTAAAAGATAGGCAGAAAGGCTAATTATATTTAATACCTACCTATGTATGATATAGAAAACCCTTTTTCTTCATTTACTTTTCTCATTACTTCTTATAATTATGAGACTCGAACGAAAAGTCTATTATAAATCGTTGGGAAAAACCCTTTAATTGTACCTATGTTCCTTTCTTATAACATAATCAGGGACTAGATAATATGGCCCAAAATTAAGCAAATAACAGCTTTTAACGAAAGGCAAAAACAGAGTAACTGTTTTTAATCCCACTCCTCACTTAAAAATAAAGAAAACAAGAGAGACTGTGTTGTTTGTGCAACACTTGGGCCGCTTTCACACCAAAGTGGCACGTCGCACGCGGCATGCCACGTGGAATACCATTTGAAAACGAACATCTGGAAATATGTGTTACCTTTCACACACAAGTGGCTTGATACGTCCCATGTGCCACGAGTAGCTTCCAACGCAAGTCGCACGTGGCACATGGGACGTGTCACGCCACTTCTATGTGAAAGGTTTCATATATTTCCGGATGCTCGTGTTCAACTGGCGTGCCACGTGGCATGCCACCTGCGACGTGCCACTTTGGTGTGAAATCGGCTTTACTCTCTCTACCACTAACCCTGAAGAAAGCAATTAAAACTCATTACTGGATTCGGAGTCTCCAGGAAAAAATAAAAACATGATACTCAGTGGCAAAGCTGCAGTCATACAAAATATGATTCATGCAGAAACACATAACTTGTAAAGAGCATTAATTATTTATATATGTATGTATGTATGTATGTATGTATGTATGTATGTACGTACGTATGTATGTATGTATGTACGTACGTACGTGTATGTATGTATGTATGTATGTATGCATGTATGTATGCGTGTATGTATGCGTGTATGTATGTATGCATGTATGTATGTATGTATGTATGTATGTATGTATGTATGTATGTATGTATGTATGTATGCATGTATGTATGTATGTATGTATGTATGTATGTATGCATGCATATACAGAGGCCTAAATTGTCACTATCCAAGCATATTATTATACATATTTCCCCTAAGTATAATCCAGACTGCAAAAGAAAAGAAAAAGCTAGTATGTTTGCATAGCTTCATTCATAGGGCAAACCTCACGTCTGACCTCCTTCATTCCCTCACAACAA